>DWIJ01000237.1:0-12675 GCA_018248315.1 Chioides albofasciatus
ATTACTATTAATTTGGATGCTATTTTACTATGCTTATTTTAAAGTATTTATTTAACTCTTATCGAAATAAATACTTTAATCACTTTTGACATTTAACGTAGATCAACTTTGCCTTTTACTCTAAATAATTTGGACGTATAGTTTAAAAGTAATCACGATGAGACTGATTTGACGGAGCAATATTAAAACACGTGAACATAAGAACATATCGAGCATCGTCAGTTGCTATCAGACATCTGTAAAAATGCTATAATTTATAATAATATAGCATTAAACTTTTCACATTACTTCTATATTTGCTATGATAAGAAAATACTAAAAACAGTATCTAAACATTGTGATATACTGATGACATATTATATTATGCGCAATATAATTCTGACTAACGCCGCAAGCAATAAATATTTCACTCGCACTAAACTAATTCTACCGTGCTAATTCTACCGGGTCCTAACACGCTGTTGAGACTTTTTGAAGAAACTACATATAAGAGTCAAGAATTTTGTTGCTGTTTTTATTAAGCTTTAAGCGTTATGCGAACGTCTCTTGCTATCAGTTCGCGAATAGATATTATTTCGTTAAAGTTATTGAAAGTTTATAATTTTGGTTCTACCTATGTATGTCCGTTTTTAAAGCGCGTCAACCGCTTTACATTAGTTTACATATACCTATATCGTAAGGTTTTTAGCAAGGACATAGACGATGAAAAATTGACTTTTAACTCCTCAATTTTGATCGCGCAGAGGTATTGCATTCCAATATGAGGTAGCCGTTTAGTGCTCATTTTTTTATAATAAGTTTGCTAAAGTCATAATTTCGATTGTATAAAGGTATGTCACGTTATTTTTTTTAACGCGGGTGAAACCGCGGGCGCCGCTAGTATTAAATAAAGTTATAGGGACATGCTCATGATTTGATTTAAAAGTAATAGATCATAAGGCTGTATATCTAAGCTTGCCCTTAAAACAAACGAGACTCCTGACGTAGTGGCTGACTTAGAGGAGTTAGAAGCAAAGATTTTGTTGAAGTATCAGCTCTTGTATTGGACATTCATATTACAGGGTGCAGTAGATAAAAAACCTTTGCAATAGGACAATGCGAGTCATCATCGCCCGGATATAATTGCCTCCACGATCCCATCCATTAGAAGACGAAACGAGATGATTTTCGAAAGAAATCCGCCAATTGTTAAACATTAGACATCAATAGAAGCTATTTAACATTTTAATAGTCATTCAAATTGAACTTCAAAGCGCACGATGACAGGAAGTGATGTTAACGTACAACATTTTCGTATACTTTATCAGGCGGTGCCTTATCACGATACATATCAGGGGTCACGACATCCGACGCGGTGACGACAATGACGATCTCGTAACAAGTCAAGATCATATCATCATCCATTCATCATTGATTTATCAATGAGTATGTTTATACAATGTGTATGTAATTGTACTGTATTTGTTACTTTGTTATTACGTATATTAGAGTAGCAGATGAACATGCAGTCCACTTGATGGTTAGTGGTTACTGATGACTAGGGCTATCTGAAATCAACCCTAGATAAGATTAGTCTTACCTGAGATTGGCAGCCCCTATATAGCATGTTTGAAGACTATGTGGTACCATACTTTGCAGAATTGGAGGTACATACAGTTTTCGTCTACCCACTACTGTCCCACTGTTGGGCACGGGTCTACTCTTAGACTGAGAAATATAGGTCAGTTAAGCGATGTTAGTTAATTTCCAATATGCATAACTTTGATTTGAACCTCGGCCCCACTGAATGACAGGCCGATTTTCTTAACCACTAGGCTAACACTGCTATATATAATTGTAGGGCCATTAAATTGTATGAGACAAAATACAACAATTTACTAATGACTTTCTTATCAACCGCATAGGAAATAGAGTATGCTTCCTACACTGCCATTATCTGAAGGTTATTTATTATCTTACTTAGACTAAAACAAAAAGACAACGCCAACGACATTGCATTGAAATACAACTCACACGAGTGTTAACTTTAAGGGTCACGCTAGACTTTTAATGTTATCAATATTTAACAACGATTATATTATTAGCTTAAACTGTATGTATCAGGATGGAACAGAATCATTCTGATTAATTTAAACATCGTTCGGAGGACCGATAACCGATGGAAAAGAAAGGTCTTCGAGTAGCGACCACGTTTAGGCAAAAGGAGCACAGTTCGCCCCCCGACCAGGTGGAACGACGACCTGAACAAGACGGCGGGAAACCGCTGGATGTACAGGACACAGGACCGGTTGGAGTGGTGCCAGTTAAGGGCCTATGTCCGACAGAGGACCTTAAAAAGCTGATAGATGTTTGGAATTTAAACACTTATGAATAACCGATAACAATACACAGTTTTAATAATTTTCTCCCATTGTCCTCATCAGGATGGTTAGGACTAACGATTTTCCTTGTGCGATTTTAGCGTGACGATTAGTCTTTAAACTGTAATTTATTATTTTTTAATTACGTCGAATTATAATGTGTTTCGGAATATGTAGTTCTGTACAACAACATAACAAGTCATCAAATTTGGCACTGTATGCAATTTCGCAATCCGTGTACAATTATGCGCAATAATTACCTACATAATGCGCAAATATGCAAATTTTTGTGCGCTTCAATATTTTGTTCTAAAGATAAGTGGAAGTTTTTGGTGCGATATCTGATTATCTGACAAAACAAAGTGAAGAAAAGCGTATCTTTTAATCCAAGTTCAGCTGTGATTGCTTTTTCATAACAATAATAATCGATATCGACAACAAACAAAACAAAACTAAACCAATACGCCATAAGTCGCAGTAAATCCGATAACATTGTAAATATTTGTTTTGGAACCATAGAATCAATACAAGTAGAAATGACTTCACATATATTTAAAACTGTCGTCTGAAAAATAACATTAATATAACAATAAAAAATGTAAATAAAATTAAATACAATCCACAGTAAAAACACAGTAGTATCGTGAGTGATACTGATTTACTTTATTTACCCTTAACTCCAGATTCCAGACTTAGTCCAATCTTTACGCTTAACCCGTCTGGTATAGAAATTAACAATCCATACTACTATTTACCACTACAATCCAAGATTATCCCTAATGAACATAGGCTATATTTTATACGAGAAAAAAATTGGGATCCGCGTGAAAATTTCGATAATGCAACCTAACGGATGAAGTCGCAGGTTCTGCTTGTTAATGTATAGTTTTGGAAAATGTCTTACACGTCATTTCTTATAGATTCTCAACTCTATATTTCTATGAACCATACATCACATTTTTTGTAACACTACCTCACTAATTTCCCATTTCGCAGAAGGATCTGTTGACATTACCCTATTTCCGGTTCATGTTTTTTTTCCTAATCTCAGTTTGGTTGATTCCTTTGAAAAGCAAAAAAATGTTTCGCACGGTTATAAGCGCTATTGGAGAATCAATCATCACAAATGGTTTTGGTGATAAATAAACTAAATTTCTATATTTTACGATGTGGTCTATGAGTAATGTGGTTCCAAAATATGGTTAAAATTTTTAAGGGTTTCAAAGGTAGTAGGGAACTTTAAAAGTTAAAATTATTTGATGACTGTATGGGTATCAGGCTTTTGTTAAAAAAAACAAGGTTATTTTGTAGTGAGATAAAGTTTTCTTGGAGGCTTTCCGACTTATTCCTTAAACATCATTAATGATTAGTATTCCTAACTTAAATGGAATTGGTAACAATTTTTAATAGGCTGCAGAAACTTCTTAACATAAGGCTAACGGTGTGCGGTTCTCCTAGAACGAAAAAATTACGTTATTTTTTTAAAGACTGTAGGTACTTAGATAACTCTAACTACATTAAAAAAATGAAAAACATACACATGGTAATGGCATGAGAGCGAAACCGCGCGCGGACACTACACATACAATCATTACCAATACTATCACGTACGACTTACATAGCGCACTTACATTGTATCTAGATGTCTTTGAGCTTCGACTTACAATCAGAAAGTACGAGCATAAAACGAAAGTACTCTCCAAGTGTCGTATAAGGAAAAAACAACCACGAAAGTTATTCCAAAAAACATGTATGAGTAACCACTGGACAAATGTCCGCGCATTGTAAGGGCGAGATCATATGAACGAAGTTTTGTGATTTGTAAGCATTGACAACTAATATATTTCACATTTGCGCTCAGAAACATAACTTAAAGTGCGTTAAGAGGGAAGAATTAATATAAAAATGTGGCGTGGTCGGCACGCGCGTCCTAACGTTTAATACGCACACGTACATCACTCGCAAAGAGACAGCGAGTAAGTTCATGTGTGTGAGAGGGACGCGCGTGCGGACGTAAACACGCACAACAGGTACAGCATCCTTACATGTCCTATAGTTAGTTACAACCTAATTTCAGTTCCATATCGATAACTGAATATTTAACACGAAACCGAGTACGTAAACAACGCGACAAAAACACACAAAAACACCGCAAATATAACCGCACCCGAAACTTACATTTCACAGAGACCGAGTGATTCAACCGAGCCGTACGCCGAAGCAATCTTAAGCAGCTTCTTAATCACAATAAAAATGCAAACGGCCCTACACTTAATCTTAATCAAGAATTCAACGGGCGTTGTTACCAAAAAAAGAGAATGCATTCCATTTGCAGGCGAGGTGATAAAACCACGATGTTACGTTCGTTGCGACCGATACGACTCGACGGCTCCACACTAAACTTACAACATCAACATGTCCGTGTATATGACGATACGTATACAATGTTGAGTTTACACACATGTTCATATGTATACAAGGTGTAGCGGAGGCATGAGCAGGTTTTTAGAGGGCATTTTTTATAATAGAGGAGTAGCAGATAAGAATGCAGTCCATCTGATGGTAAGTAATCAACCCCAGATAATTTAACATTCCCACTTGAGGTCGGCCACAGATGCGCTGCTACACCTGGGAACTAAGCTAAAATATCTCGGAAAACTACATCGCCATTACCACACCATTCAAACCAGAAGACAGAAAGGCTTAACACTGCGTTTATTAGGCAGAAATAGGTGTGGCGGTGGTGCCGCCGGAGTCGAACCACTACTATTGTATGTATTTAATCTCTTTGACTCTTATCTTATTTGGGGTTGCTAACAGTTTTAACTTGCCGATGTAGGGTACATAAAACGTTTACTGTTATATACATACATAGAACGAAAAAAAAAACACAAAATACACATTTCCAGTTTAAAGCAAAACATTGTAAATATCACAGTAACTGTATTAGTTGTCATTGTTGACAGGACTTTAAAAAAAAACAATATGTCCGCCCTTACCAGACGCGTGCCGGCATGCGGGCACACTACCTACTATTATATTATAATAACTTCATAATAATTGGCCAGTCGGAATGGTCCCGTATTGGTGTGGGATTATAAGGGGTCCTAGTTCCATTGGAAATAATTACAGTTGAGCCATTGTAATGAAATGCGACAATTGAGTATGTTTCCACTGAGCTCAGTGTTAATGAAGCTATTCCATATTTACTTGAAGCTTATTTTGAAACTTGTATAGGAATTGACCAAGCAACAAAAAACCGTCCAAGTGGGAGTCGAACTTATACACAGGGGAATCCGTGACGCTACGAAAAGTTTCAAAATTTTTATAGCACCCATAGAAGTACATACATGCATTGCGATAATGAAAAACATTTCCCATTATGGTCCAAAAAATGTACTTTATTTTTATTCAACTGTTCAATATGTATTTCTGAGTAAGACTTACTATTACTAACTACTGCTAATAACTTTAGTAGTCTCTAATCTAAACTATGACTAAATCTTTCCATTCCGGGTTTCAGTATTTGCGTTCATATCATTGTGTGTGTTACTTAGTCCAAATAAAAGTCAAATTGAAAAATCGTTAACTGAACATACAAAATAAATTAAAAACGAACAATCGTCAAACGACATGGGAAAAACGTAGCGCAATTAAACCTCTACCATACACTAATGGTATTGAAATCAATCCGTCATAGTTATTGGGGCCCGGCCGGTGGGACCCGCATCTTAGGGAAATTAAATCGCCCACCCCACCAGGCATTACGTTAAAAGGATCATATTTACTCGTATATTCATTTTGAACTATACCAAAGATTTTAGGTAGTAGTACTCTTCATAAATTAATAATTCTCATAATTTATTTGGCCAGCGCAGAAGACTATGGCCTTAACGCGTCTTACTTTAAAAGATTGTAGCACCCTCTGTGGTTCGACTCCGGCGGCACCACCTCCACACCTATTTCTGCCTAATAACAGCAGTGTTACGCGCTGCTGTGTTCTGGTTTGAAGGGTGTTGGTATTGGAGACATACTTTTCCGAGCCAGCTTAGTCCTTAAGGGTAGCGGCGCATCTGTGGCCCACCTCAAATAGGAATCTAATCTTATCTGGGGTTGATTACAGATGTTTATGAGCGGCAGTAGCCACTTACCATCAGGTGGACTGCATGCTCGTCTGCTACTTCCCTATTATAAAAAAGTCAATTGGCCAGCGCAGTAGACTATTTGCCTTAACCAGCGTTAACGCTTCTTACTCTAAGAGGAGAACCGAGCCCAGCAGTGGTACGGTAATGGGTTGATGACATCTATACTTAAAAACGAAGATAGGTACCAACACACGATAACAGGACCCGCATATACTAATTAAAGAGGTTCATTACTAAATGAGATCGATACCGCCGCACGCCACGACTATCTCCCGATCTCTTGTGTCGCGGGCACCGACGTTGCCAATACATTGAGATACGGCATAAAGGACTCCCATTTCCTTATCGATAGAATGGGTTACACAAAATCGTACTGCATTCTTACTCTAAGTCATTTACTAAAATGTATGTTGCTTATCCAGATTAATCCAATAAATAATTCTTAACACTAGGTATGTTACGGATATGGAATTTCGGATATGGATACGGATATTGGAAAAATTATATATCGGTTTCAGTTTCGGATACGGACATGAAATTATTTCGGATTATCCGATACTTTCGATCCGATCCTTTCAGTTATACTATCGATATCCGATAGTTTCAGTTACAGATACGCATATTCTTAACATCCCTTCTCAACACTACGAAGAATGGTATAGTTTATGGGTTGGGTTCGGGTATGAGGTGGGTCGCACATCGATTACCTACATAATTATCATAAGGTTACATACCATAAGTATTTTGATATTTTCACTTAATTAGCTTCGTGGAAACAATTATAAACTCAGTTACAAGATTAGCAAACATAAAAGATAATCTCGTAAGAAAGTAGCTAAATCTGGATCTTATTAATAGCAACACCAGTCCAAACGCTTCCTTAATAAACCTTCAGGTTTAATTAAACATACTATGACACACAGAAGAACAACTTGTAAACACACTGTGTTCAAAAGAATTTTAATTCACATTTAAACTGAGCAATAAATCGCTCAACACCAAAATGACACACAACATGCATACGTATGGAGAAATAAATCAAAAGAACCAACATCACATATCATATTCCTAATTAATTTAAAAACGTTTTTCTTGGCACGTTTTTAAAACACATGTACGTATTCAGATTAAGATTCTCACGTTACTCGAAATAATAAATCTAACGTCCATGTAACATAAGGATGAGGAATAAATTTAATGCACCATTAAAGAACTGTTTCACAACAGAGCTATAAATTTGTATGGCATTACTGAATTTTTATAGAAAACAAAATAATGTAACCTGCTAAACATCATACTCTATCGTTATATTTAGGGTGCTTTTTCACCAAAAATGTTTACACTAAGATAGGAATATCAAAACGATGAAAAAGATTACTTGATTTTCATTGCTCAGTCTCGTTGTGGTACCTAAAGCTATACATATTTTTATAGGAAGGGATACAACCTAAGTATTAGAGCAACATAATAATATGCGAACTAAGGATCACAGCATGTCTTACTCGCTTAGCTATCTAGACACCATAGCTAAGCTTGAGTCCGTTTACTTCCTTGCACATCTTTGGTGAAAAGGCTTCAGTCACTGCTGGCGTAGTAGCACTGGGCATCAAATGTCAACAAAAATCTGCATATTATATCAACTCCATATAGAAGAACTATCGGATATTGATCACTGATGCGGCTACTGCTGAGGACTGAGATGGAACAGAATCTACGGGGGCACGATGACATCAAAAAGCTCTACCATTTTCATTAATTAATAAAACTCAAGTGTCTATTCGTAAATTTCTAGTAACTATTTTTCTTATGGAAAGCTCTTTAATTATATTAGGTGCGTATATTTCTACGTTGAAATTATTATAATAAACTTAAAAAAATCGCGATTTACATTTTACGCGCGCTGAACATATGAATTTTGAGAAACATGTCTTATTATAAACAAAAAAACCATAAATGTAAATTCTTATTCCAACGATGTCTCTCAATATTGATAACGTCGAATTTTACAACGCATTCGAAATGGAGCCATTACGTTTACAATCTAACATCAAATAAATACATTTCTCGCCATTTTATGCGTAATTTACGTATCGTTAGGACCCACCATTAAAATTTCCCACAAAACGGGGACTGACTCATAGCCCCCATGATGCAAGATAAAAAGTTGCAATGTGGTGCATTATCGCGATAGTGTGGGCCATTTGTAATTTATTTAGCGTTTGGGGTGAAAGCACCCCGGGCGTAGGCATGGTTCCGATATACTACACCGTAACTAAACACCGTTTTCATTAATATATCGTATCATATCGATACACTCAACCTATCCTAACCTTACCTATTGATATCAAAAGTAACGTATCCACAAACTTACTAAATCAAACTGTCAAATATAAAACTAATACCGTTCTCGATTTTATATTAACTAGAAAGTAATTGAAAAAAGGACGGAATGAAATAAATTTAATGCACAACAAATTAGAGTATTTATCGATCGTATTTAACTGAAACTACCAATTCTATGTACATCGGTAATAAGATGCGCTTCTAATATCGATATAACTGTTGTCAGTTTTAGATATCGATATGACAACCAATTATCGGAAACGTAACCATTTTGAAACGATTCTGAGGACGGTCTTATTTATCGGTACGTCTTTTTAATGGCAATGCAAATAATATGAATTTTTCAAAATTCAACGAATCGCATTATAGGTTTAGAGTCCAGCTGTCAATTAGAGGGAAACGCATATGTCATTATGCGTTTTTACATTACAATCCCTTGATTTTATCAATAGTATAGTCGCTGCCCTCGGTTTTGCACGACATATCAAATTAATGGCACCAGTAAAAAACTCACAAAATATGTAAGGCTCTTATTGCTACATATTGTTTGAGACTGTTGACATGATAATAAAATCGTTATTTAGTTAAAATCAAAACAAAGTAAAAAGAAAAAGGGTTAATAAATTTAGACAAAAAGTATAGGTTTTTATTACATAATTCAAGTTTAACAAAACTTCAAGGAAACACAACAAAATAGGTACCTAGCCCTACTAATTAACTTGTTTTTCAAACATTCCCTGTGACTAAAAATACCACGTACGCATTTATGTTATATAATAAAATATTTTAAGCATTCGTACAAAAACAACTAGTCGTAGTTATCAAAAACGGAAACCACATTAATGAGAGGCAAACCGCATTTAAAACCAAAAAGATTACACGCCATAAGGAAAAATGGCGGATGGCAACCGTTCATAAGCTAAAAAAATCCCTTAAACTATTAGAAAGAACGGTTATGGCTTGACAATGGCGTGTTTTTTTTCCAATAACTCCGATCATTTGTCACTTGGTCTCTGTTACTAGGGCGCAACAGGAATTGAGAATGACATTCGTTGGTGCAAAGCATAAGCGGTAGAGGTTAAGGATAGGCGATGAGCCGCCGTAACAATTTTTTATTGCTATAAACAGCGCTAGGGTGAATAGCGGTTTCTAGGACGTTTCCTAGACCTAGTAGGAATGTTTGATACTTCAAACTTTTAAAATGAGTTCTGTATAACTTTTGGCAGAATATACTATTACAAGATAAAACATATTGATAAGAGTACGTTGCTTGGTCATTATTGGATATTAGTTGGATTAGTAATTACGTATTTAAAAAATATTATTATTCACTGATTCATTCGACAAAACATTTTATGCAAAGAAGTATTATGCAAAGATTTTATATGATTTAATTTAATTTAAAACAATATGTTTGCACTCACAAGTTGGTACAATCGCTTATAATTTACACCACACGAAAACTAACGCAGGAGCCGGTAACGGCCGATAAGTAGAGGATTTAGCAACCATTATGCCCTTTTAGAGTTACCCGGTACAATGATTAACGACACCGGTCCAACTACAATGTACCGCAATTTGTACCAGTTCGCTTAACTCGGGACACTCGAATTTGTCCCGATGTCGAATTTTAATGTCATGTATGAATAATGATTGTCTAAGCTGCGGTTGTATTGTTGCGGATTGGTGGTTAACTGCACCGCAACGTGACGTAAGTCGACTAATTATTTTATCTTGTAAAATTTCAATATTTCTATGTGTTTGTAATGCAGACGTGCGAGTGATAATAGGGATCGAGGCACAGCCAATTCTACTATTAATTATATGCACATTAAATTGTAAGAACAAATCCTTGTATGTGGTATGGTGATATCTCACTCTTAACGCACTGTGTAGATAACACAGGGCGTACAGATTATACTTTGGTGTTGACATGACCAAAGGTAACACTAGGGTAACTTAAACTCAAAAGACAGCACTGTAAAACAATAAACCGGGTTGTCAAAACATTGCATTATATAAATCAGAAAATACTTGTTATATCTAGTTAAAATACAATTCGATTGAAACGTAATAATTTTATACTAAGAATCGAATTCCGTTGTTAACAACACAAAATAACATGAATTACGTAGATAACGCTTGTTACCGTAATTCTCATAATAATCCATGTGTCAAGGATAATGTGACTCTAGCATTAGGTCCTGTGAGTACGCGAATTACATTTGCAAATAATTCCCTTCAAAACGTCCTGTATATAGTACATAACTATGTGTTTGGCATATCGGCTAACTTAAATATATGTATAAGGCAATCATCTTAGTCCTCAGGAATGGCAACAGATCTGTGATCGGTTTCAGATATATTGGGGGTGATAACCCCTATTGTATTGGAGTCGATATAGTGTTCATAGGCGGCAGACCACTGACCATCAGGTGGACTGCTATGCTAGTTTGGTATGTTGGTATAATAGTTAGCTATTTGAATCTTATACAAAAAATCATCTACTTTCTTTGTAAGAGATTTATATTAAAAGTTATTTATTGTCTTTGACATTAACCGGACAACTTATCGGCCATTACTAAGATTTACATGCACTGGGCGGCATGATGCAGTATGCTTCTGATCTTCTTACTTCTGACTGACAAAGTGTCTATAATCACCCTTTGGTAGAACTCTTAAATTCTGAATTAGTCACAGGTCTCTCATAAATAAGCCTGTTAAAAACAAGTGTATGTTTGCTTTTTCATCGATACAAAATACATACAAAATCACACGCGTATACCGTTACACTCATCACGATATCCCCACAGTGGCTAGACCCCCATAGATCTAATAAATTTATATAGAACCAGTAATCGAATGTTATTGTTACTGCCTTAAGTTACGAGTTCAATGGGAACGTCGTTATTCGAACCCTGGTCAATTTGCCGATCGTTTTTACAACCTCGGCACATGTTCTATGATTTACTGATGTTCCTGGGACCCATGCCTTGGGTACATACATTAATTTCAGCTTTTTAAGAACAATGAAGGGCCACTATCTACGTCCTTTGGTACGACAGCCTTAGATACACAAAACATTCTAATTTAGTATTCAAAGGCAGTACAAATTATGAGATCGACCTCGCGGACTTTGCTGTTCGAATTGCGGATTGCAAATGTTACATAAGTCATAACCAAGATCCCTTAAAATCTCCCTATCGTTAAGCCGAAATAGCGATAATGTGATACAACTTCATAGAAATTAAAATCCTACCATCATAGATACGACAATAACACGGCTACAGTCGAAACAGTTAAGTATCATTCTACCTCCAATACAAATATATTTTCTTTAGGTATTCTTATACAATTTTATAGAGAAACCCCCACAATATCATCGTGTCATATTATTGGTGACCGTCGTTCACTCACAAGAGGGTCAATAAAGCTATTAGAGGGCGCTGCGTTCCTCATTACCGATACCGGATGGGCGGAGGGCGTAATAGGATATCCACATGGTATCTTGTTTGAGGACTCATGGGTAAAAAAGAAATTAAAATACGTTACTCACTTTACTCTTAAATAATGAGGTTTTAATATTGATTAGTCGACCAAACACATATCTGATACCCCTCCCCCTTTTCATCCAAAATAACCGCAATTAGTTTAAGTACGATTATGAAAAGCACATGTTTGTGAATTGTTTAAGGAATAATTTAGAATTTTGTTTAAGGTAAAATTATGTAAAATGTTACTTTACTAATACTTTACTAATACACACGCACACAAACACATCACAATTGCAAATATCTTAAATAATATTATTTTTATATTCTAGCTTC
>DWIJ01000238.1:0-12675 GCA_018248315.1 Chioides albofasciatus
AGCAGTGGGACATTAATGGGTTGTTGATGATGATGATGATGATGATTTATAAATTGATGTTAATGACCCAGTTGATAAAAGCCACCATCACAGTACTGTTAAGGCCCAAAGGATCATGATTCGATTACAGTCCGAATAAAAAGCACCTCATTGATGATGATATACGTTTATATGTATGAGTGAATGTATCTTTTTGCGTTCATCCTATGGGCTTACCTATATACATACTTATACATACCTAAAGCTTATATTAATAGCTTTTTTATGTGTAAAACTTTGAAAATTTTGATAAAAGTCTTTTTCGTTGTTTTTTGCATTAACGAAATTTACATAATTATATTAAGTAATTTTGAGTGGTAGTAAATATCCATGGAGTTCAGAGTAACCAGACAACATGTTATTATTTTAATATTGAGGCAGTATCGACTGTGGACTAACAATTTATTTATGGTATTTAAGACTATTTATATTAATAGGTTCAACTGACGAAAATAACTACTTATTACTTATCTGTATTTTCAACGTGAAGTACCAATTTCATAGATACTGTACATACAGGTTCGATTAGTACAATTACAATACAAATCGGTCCACAACATGTCTTATCCAGACGGCGTCTAGACTGAGAGTGACGTGCTAAATCGACTGTAATTTTAGTGTATCTATAATATGACAAGTAGATTCCGCGTTTTCGCTCGTAGAAATGTAGGATAGTAGATGTACGATAACGTATGGTTCTAATGGTAAAAGAATTTTTGAAATCGGTTCATTAGTTTCGGAGATGTTTAATGTTTCCTATTATATGATGTTATGTTACTTATTAACTATAGGTACTCTCTCTACTCTCCAGCACCTGATCTTGTCAGCAACTACCCTCTTTTAGTTTCTTTAAGTCATATCAGCTCCTCTTTCACTACAAAATACAAATACATTTTACAAAAGTGACCTTAGAAAAATTGAAGAGATAGAACCTCATAAATGCAAAGCATCTGTTACTATTCTAAGTTTACAGAAAACCTACAGATGAGTCTAGCACGGATTTTAGTACGTGCCTCGTTTTGAACTGTTTGTTAACGACTTGGCTTTTAAATCCTCGAATTTTCTGCTTTTATATTCAAAGGTATCTTCAGTAGTGCGGTCTACTTACCGATATCTTCAGTAGTGCTGTCTACTTACCGTTAACTGTAAGTAGGTAACTGCATCAAAGGAAAATCCAACAGTAAAAGTAAACACGTTTTACTTTGATCCTGCTTCACTATTATACAAATTTTATTTCAGAAATGTCTCTTTAATTTCTTCTAAGACTCCGGTTTTTGTTTGACCTCCTTGAGTTCGCAACTTATGACAAACTCATACATGTTTTTGTACCTAAAACTTTGACTTAAGTAAGTTAGTTTTTGTCGCTCAGCGTTTTTAATCCAGGTATATATGTAGGTACCTATGTATATGGATTCATGTAATGGATGTTACGAAAAGATATTTATCATTGATGTTCCTTTTTATTATACTGAGGTAGCAAACGACATGGATACCTGTAGTAAGTAGTAATTGAAACTCTTGGATATCAGTATCTAACCCTAGATAGGATTGGACCGAGGTTGGCCGCATGTGCGATTCTGTGCCTAAGGAGTAAGGACTAAGTAGTCGAATGCGTTTTAAGTGCATTTCAGTGCATAAGTGCTTCTCCTTCACCACGTCTGTCAAACCAGAACGCTTAACAGTAGATAATGTCAGTAGCTAGAAGAAATAAGTGTGACATTAGTACTATGCCTCTAGTAGAACTCGAAATAGTTCTATCTCGTTCAATCATTTAACTTAGATGATAAATGCCGCAAAAAAACATGTAGTCCATTTGATTGTAGTTATCATTTCTGTCTGCAGATATCAGTTACAAACTCTAATTACAACAAGAGTTCTGACTAACTTTGACTAACTTGACTAACTTTATATAGCACAACAAAACAAATAAAACTACAATAATATACAAAATTAATTAACAAGAGTTTAACTTTGTACTGTTATTTACAGTAAACGTTGGTTATAGCCTAACACACCGTTGGATAACAGATAACAGTATGTCATCCATTTACGCTAAGCCCTACGCAAAAATATTTTCCTGAATATCTATTCCAAATAGTTTAAAATATCACCCTTCAATTGGCTATCGCACTCGTATAAATGTTATTTTTAGTTGATTTGGTGTTGTTTGAAATTTTGTGTTCACTTACTGAAAATAAATTTTATCATTTTTTAAAACAAGGTTTTATATTGTTTTATTGCAGAGTAACTATGGTCACCTTTCAGCTTCATTGTCAGAGCAGCTTAATATTATAGAAATATTGCATAGTCATCCGAATTATAAGCCGATTTTTACTTGTTCTTTAATTTACAGATTGTCCTGTATTAACACCAAACTTGAAGCTTGACTTACGAGAGAGTAAAGTCAGAAAACTAAAACATAGTATTTCTTGTAGAGTAATTAAATTATTTCCCGTTTTGCTATTTTTTCTTAACTGAATGCGTTTTTTTTTTTAATTTGTGACCTTCTGTGTGATAATTCTTACAGTTTAGTAAAAACCAAGAGTTTAAAAGACTTACACATGTACCAATTTATGAAAGAATCGCAATATTCACGTCTATATAATAATAAAGATAGGCTGAATATGAACGTCGCACTAGTAAATCCCTCGATTTACATAACAAAAGCCTTTACCGGAATCCCCACATGGTTGCAGCCCATCGCGATGTCGCTTTGCCTGCGAAACGTTGGCACTATTTCGACCTTTATATTTTTTCGACGTAAAATCACCAAACAAAAGTGCAGTCCATCTGATGTCTGTCTGAAAGTCGTAGATCTATATAACCATTATATAACTTACTCCAGATGGAGTTGTCTACGTAATGTCAATCAGACGCGATGCGTTGTTATCGAGGATATTTTTCTTATATAAAAATATCAAACATAAATCTTCAGTTACGTCTCCACTTTTTATGATATACCTAGGCTGTTTTTAGTATAGAAGGCAATGTTCACTAGCATTGCACTGAACGTTGTAAATTATCAAATAATTTGGTAAATGATAGATACAGTTCAAAGTTGGCTCAATTTATTTATTATTTATACTTCAAGATAAATAGAAAAGTTTGTAACCTTTTATTTGTATAGATCGTAACAGATCTTTCAAGTTAGTTGCTAAGTTTTATGCACGTTTCATACTTCAGTGGGTACGTTCAGCCGGTCGTCCCGATTGCTATAATTCCAAAGCAGTTGTTAAATCTTTTCAGACCCGCTTTGAGCTGTTTGAAATCGACCGGGATAGCTCTTGCGTTATATCTACCCCGTACATATTGGAGCGGCGTGGTGGATAAGCTTTGAAGTTCCCTCAGTTATGACTTGTGAGCAACGCAACCCGATTTATGGCTCAAAAGTTAATTTAAATTACTAAGCTTTTGATTAAAAAACTATCTACAGTTACGGGACCTTTTAAAAGTAATACATGATTACTATTTAAATATTTGCCTAATGTAAAAGCGTTCATAAAATCTATTTAATCAACGTGTATATTCAATAGTAACTAAATTCTGAACAGTTTGTTACAATGAATGCTTCCGCTCTACTGTTTAGGAAGCCACGTCAAAGTTGTAACCGCGCCAGTTTTGGTTTCCAAAGCGATAGTGATTGATTTGTTTTTGAGTGGTGTAATTTGTACGCTACAGCGAAAATTTTCCGCTACTTTCTGCTACTTGCACCTATGACTATTAGCTGCAATCATCAAGAAGCAAGTTGAATATCCCGTTCCAAGTAAGTCTCCATACTCTTCAAATCAGCATAAGTAGAAATAGCTGTAGTGGTGACGTTACATTTACGCTGATTTTAGTATAACTTATTAGGAGTGTTTTTACGGCAAGTTTGCACCATCTCGATAAGGAAAACGACATTTTTCTTTAAAATGCACCAAGTACTTAAAACGGTCGCTTGCACGCGAAGCAGATCTGATAAGTCCTAGTTTGATGATAGACGCGAAGTTAAAAGTTAAATTAGTTTACACTTGAAATAATATTGCGTGGTGTTTTTGAGTTAATTCATTTGATATAGTCGAACCAATCTAACGGCATGGGCGACGATAATTAATCTCATTAGGCGATATAGTATAGCAATAACGTACTGAATTAATTAAATAATAATCGTCTATAATTAACAAAATTAATCGCCATTTACGTTTTAGTAGCTTTTTATAACATAGGAGTAGCAGACGAGCATGCAATCCAACCTGAGGGTAAGTGGTTACTGCCCCTCGTGGACATCTGTAATCAACCCCCGATAAGATTAGATTCTTACTTGAGATCGGCCACAGATACGCCGCTACCATTGAGACTAAGCTGTAATGCCTCGAAAAAGTATGACCCCCTTACCACGCCCTTCAAACCAGAATACAGAAGCGCTTCACACTGCTGTTATAAGGCAGTAATAGGTGTGGCGGTGATGCCACCGGAGACGAACCACAGAGGTTTCTACCACTTTAAATCACCATCTTACCAGCTTATTAACTTACCTACTAAATAGTTCTATACAATCGGAGTTGAAGCCTGTTGAAAGACAGAATTATTTTTAAAATCTCATATTACCAAAACATACATATAACATAAACAAACATATAAGAAACAAATGTGGAAAAAGCCTGTAAAAAGTAATTGGAGTTTTAAAAATATTTTATTTTAAAAGGTGCTTACCTAATGTGAACTTTTAATTTATCATTCTTTATTTGTCCCCGTCGGCCCGTTTTAATTGCAGTAATTACAATAATAAAACTTTATTATCGGCCTTTATTATAGGCGTTGTGTTCGTGACTTGATCCTTTATATCTTTTTATAATCCTGTTTAAGTTAGAACTTAACAAGTTAATGTGACTTTGTTATTAAAAAGATTAATCCTTTAATCCGAATAGGTACCCAGTAAAATTAAAGGGGTTCTTTTAATTTATATATCCAATACCTAAATTACCTTTTTTGACGAGGAAACGGAAGCCATCAAAAGGTACCCAGTATCGTGGGAACCACACTGGATTACATGGGTTTTTCACTGTACTGAAATCTTTCTGGTACCCCACTTCAGTGCTATGTGGAGGACTCCGGGATCTTGAAAGGAATGTAGTCGAAGTCGTCCCTGAAAAACTGCTCAAAAGGCGAATTTTACAACTTGGGATGTTTACGACGGTATGTGGCCACGCGTCTTTCTACCCGAGCCCGTTGGCTAGGCTGGTAGTCTTTTAATTTTTTTGTCGCTTACGACAGGTGGGAGATATACCCAAAGACATCTTTAAATAAATGATGAGAATAGGGGTTCGACTTCAGTAGATACATATTAATTTCAAAACTACCCACTTATTTTTATAAGACTTCAATAATCAATACAGGAGTGTGGGCTGCCTTAGTTACTCATAATTATGATGTTTCAATTTAGAAACACGTATTTTTCTTCGTTGATACTCATAAATCTCAGAGACTACTAATTGTATTCCAAAAAATTATAATTTCTCAAAGTAGGTAGCTTCGGCAGAGGCTTAAAAATATCAATTAAAAGTTATTATTTCGCTCGTTTAAGTATTTACCTACTGTTTAAAAGTCACTTCTTTATTGGTATAATTATGTAGGTTTTATAAGTAATAGTTATATGCTGTTGAACAGTTCCATTTTTACCTTCCGAATCCATCATCAGTCCGTCATCCCATAGTGTAACGTATTGAATTCACAAAAAAAAAACAAAAGAGTCTAAACACGAAGATTTTAGCTCCTGCCGGCTCCAAGATACGATCAGCTCTATGGGTACCAGCGATGACATGAAATGAAATGAAATGTCCAAATTCCTACATTTGTTTATTTACTTGATTTACAGGGGCTTGTTCTATTCTGGATAGAAACCGTTGCGCAGCAAAGGGACATAAAAGAATTGTAGCTATTTGTTTCATTATGTACAAATGTACTTAGTAAAAACTTTATAAATTGATATGTTTAAACGGGTAATTGCTGCTTATCTAATCCGTTGTACCGTGATAGCATTTACTTGAACCATAATTATAGACTCACAGTGCGAAATTACGGAAACAACGCGACAATCGCTGTCATTTGACAATAATTCTAGTCATTTCATTATGAGAATACCGACCAAAATCGCTCTAACGGTTTTACTAGTAACATGATTGTTTGGATATTCAAAAGATATTTCAATTGCATAGATATTGCTTGTACATTAGAATTATGATGTTATTCTACAGACACACTATGGCATCATTGTCAAATTATTTTTAAATGGTTGAATTAGTAAACGAGCATGCATTCCACGTAACATGAAATAAGATTAAAATAAGTTTGAGGTCGACTACAGGTGGGTTGTTATATTATATATTACGTTTTATATTTGAGGACTAATTTGGAACGCCTCGTTTTTGACTCCCTTAGCACATCCTTTAATGTTTTTATATATAATATAGGTGTAGCAGACGAGCATGCAGTTCACCTAATGTTAAGTGGCTACTGTCGCCCATGGACATCTGTAATAAACCCCAGATAAGATTAGGTTCCTATCTGAGGTAGGTCACAGATGCGCCGCTACCCTTGAGGACTAAGCTGGAATGCCTCGGAAAAGTATATCTCCCTTACCGCATCCTTCAAGCCAGAACACAGCAGCGCTTAACACTGCTGTTATTAGGTAGAATTAAATGTGGTCTAACATAATTATTAGCTCTTAACACTGTTTATAAGGCAGAAATCGGTTTGGTATTGGTGCTGTTGGAGTCGAACCAAGGCATAAACGGGTATATTATGATCCATTTTACTTCCACTGCCGGGTATAAGTCTGTCTTAGTAATAGAGCGTGCTCTGGAGTGATCTCCACAACGCTTCTCCAATCCTATCCTTGTTGTTACGAATCTATTACGAACCCATTATCTAATAGTACCTTTCTATTTCTTCTCAATATTTGCAGCACGAAGCGAGTAATTATTAATTAATTAACAATAATGGTATATGCGTATTAAATTAAATAGATTTGCTGGATTCAAATTCGGAATTTCAAAGTGGGAGGCCTATATTTGTACCATCAGTTTATAATTACTTTGGAAAATAGGTAATTTATTGATACATACAATTACAAAAGTAGTCTAACTTGCGTTTAATGCGGTAATATTATTAGAGGGGTAGGATACTCAGTAAAAAGTAATGATAAAACATCTTGGACGGAACATTGAAGGACAGCAAATCACATTGATTGCATTACGCTTTAAACAGAATTTCGGATGAGCCATTACGCCATAGTACATTGAGTATTCAAGACTGTTTGCTTATAATATTTTTCTTCGAAGCCTCTTTGCGTATTGGTAGATTACTGACGGTAAATACGAGAATGTGAAATTTTCTCGACAGCGTATTGTGAGTAATTTCGCTAAGTAGCTGCAATTTTACACGCCGTCGCATTTTAAGCTGTTCCGCACTGATGTGTTCTCATCTCGTAGTCATAAACGGTTTTGAAATGACAAAATATTTCGATAAAGACTTTCCAATCCACTCGAATTAACTTCCGATATTCTGCTTGATTTCATTTTTACAGATAAATCAGTCAACGGGATCATTTAATTATGATTCCCTCTCAATTGTATCGTTAAACGAAAAGCTAAGAACGAACCAACAGGATCTAGGTGAAACTTTTTCGAAAAATCCTTGAAATATGAAAGGAATGGGGACGTAAACCAGGCTAAGAATAATTCAGATATTTCCAGTTTAACAACTAAAAAAAGCTCTCGGTAGTCTGACAACTGCTGAATTTACCGAACAAGAAAAAGTTGAAAACAATTCTTCAGAAGTTACGGCTAGATAGCCTTAATTTGCGAGCTAACTGAGTAAGCCGTTCTGTGTGCCTTCTTAATTTGAAACAAGGAGATTTTAGTGAAAATATTTTTGGTGATGGTTTATTTTACTTTGATGGGTATTTAAATTCATAAGTCTATCTGAATAGACATAATATGTACTAGCACGAGCTTCCGATTTCAGTGAAGCCTACATTTTTCTATTAAGAATAAAAATGTAAATACATTGGTTGCTCAATAAACTCGATAACCTTCGAAAAACTATATTTATTTCCGCTTCATGTTTTGTCATAAGCTTTATCCATTGTATTCGTTTATTGTTGTAAACCATTATATGTATAATCTTTACAAAAAACCGATGGAAATCTTTAAGATAAATATTATTAAATTATACAGTTGTCATTTCTTTTAAGTTTACATTGAACTGAAACTCTTGGAGAGAGAGAAAAGAGCAATAGAAAATTGAGTGAAACGACAATAATATGTAGTATCATCGCAATTTTAGCCACATCATTCAATCTTGGTTCTGTTTGTTTTCACTTTATGTCTATGGCTTTGTTACGTCAGATATTCAGTGTGTCATTTCATTTCATTCAATATTGACAAACGAACGCTTACACGTAAACAAGGGAATGGAATGTGGGACAAGGAATACGTGTGTGGAACACCGGCCTCGGTTGAAATGTGGCGCTCACGTTGAGACGTGCCCGTTAATACTGACTTCTTTGGTTTTACCCGATTTTCTTTATAACTTTATTTTGAGCACGATCTTAAAATAGACGCGTGAAAGTCTAACAAAGAGTAACAAAGTCAAAAGTTCTCATACCTAAGTAATTTTTTTCGGCAGAGGCGAGTAGGCCAATTTACTAAAAATCGATACACAAATTTTTTTTTGACCATTGTGAATTTTCGCACTTATACCGAAATAAATTGTATGATTATATTTGTTAACTTAACGTAATTATCAAAATATTTTACGTCCAAAACAATAGAAATCCTCAAGCAAAAATATAGCAAACTTCGGAATGCCTGTAAAACGACATTAAATTTGCAAGTGGAAGAGACCCATATAAAATTGGTAGAAGTCTCGAACAGATCGTAGACGGATTGGTACGTGCCACCCTCGGTGCGAACTATCTGCTAACTATTCAGCTTTTATATCCGGGAAAAATTCTGGGTTTTATTATTGCTTCTACTGTGAAAACTACGGACCTTAGTTTAAAATCCGAACATAAAGTAATATTCCAACAACTAAGTAGATAGAGCAAAGTTTGCTGAGTGTATTAATTTGGAAACAGTTTTTCGCTGTTTAAGTCAAGTTTATAACTATGATAATTACGGGAATGAATAATTTGAATAACTTATTCTTATTCCCTATACAATAAGTAAAATATTTTTATAAAATAGCCATTTTCGGTTTGAATAAGTGGTTTATTAATAATATTTAAATTTGGTTTTTAATAAATTTTGGCAATAGTATCTGTAAATTACATTTGCAACCTAGGTAAGTAATTAATAAATGGATGCAGCTACCCAACTTCAAATAATAATAAACTATAAGGCATCTGTAATTGTGATTGTACACAATTACAGATGCCTTATAGTGACTGTTATTGCTTTCTAAACAAGAAAGATTGTAGTAGGTGTTGTGGGACTTTATTTCAGAATCATAGAAATATTATCAACACATTAAATGTTATCATGAAACATATCAAGAAAATGACTGAACTTATTAAATTAAGACTTGATAGTTTCAATCATTGGACTTGTTGGCTAGTTTTCATATTTGGCTTTTTGTTTTAATAACTGAGCTACAATGTAAAGACAAGGCTTAAAAAATGTAGTTATATTACAATTTCATTTTACAATTTTTACCTACCTGTGCTTTTTTTTTAATTTAGAAATTGGAAATGAGCATGCAGTCCATCTATTGGTAAGAAGATATTGTTGCATCTGTAATTAACTGCACATAGAATTGGTATCCTTCCCGATTTCAGCCACAGATTGTTGATAGCCCTGAGGCCTATGTTTATGCATGGTATGAATGTGCCGAGGCACCTTTACCACATAGTGAATAGTAGGAAATGGTCGAAATAAACTGATCTCTAATTTTGGGCTTTTCCCACTCTGAGTTGGGAAATCTTGAGATATACCGTACTTCGGGCTTTTACAGTAACATATACACTAGTGTATTTAGATTATGTAAGTACTTACCTGGGACGTTAGTCCTATTTTCAATCTTGCTAGAACCTGTGAACAGTGTCAATGAATGATAGAAAAGGCGTGCGTAAGGATTAGGAGAGTAGTTCAAGCTAGAAACATCATTTGAAAAAGTTAAAAGGTTTACATAAAGAGTTATTTAAAATAAGAATTATGAGTTTATGTTACTTAAAATATACAGAACTTGATTTAGATAAGAAGGTACTTATTTAGCTGTGATTATAAGTATTAAAGTATGTAGAAGCAAGTACCTACCTATGTAGTACGTACATGTAAATGGTTAATATGCTTAATATTAAGGTTGAAACGTTAACAATGCTAATAATATGAAGAAGATCTTGCGTTATGTTATATTACAATGGTTGTGAAATCGAATAGCTGAGGTAATAAGGATCTTCTATGGCAGTGAAGATTGAAAAAAACAAGTAGGAAAACATACCACATCCTGTATCAAGGTTGCGAGTGGTAAAGTCCCTCGATAAAAGTGCAATGGCAATGAAAATTAAAATAGGCTCCTTCGGTGTAGATACACCTACCTGGTTGCAAGAAAAATGTTGGCAATCGGGTATTTCTTACGGCGATTCGCTCCGGTCCGATTAATATGTAATCTTCATTGTCATATCCTCTTTGGCCCGTTATCGCATACGTGATATTACTTTCTATTTCATCTGAAAGCAAAAAATGCATTTTGTCGCAGTAGGTACTTACTGGCGGTACCTACTTACGTTGAATCCTTTTGAGCGAAAGCTGTTTAACTTTTACTTTTATTATTAAACAAGTTATGTGTATATTACTAACATTTACGAATGATTTAAATGATTGATCCATTGAACAATTGGGATTATTATAGTAGTAAAAGTTTATGTCTACTATTATACATCAGGTAGGTACATACAGATCCGTGTGGCACAGTGGTCACCAAACCGCTTAGTTACACACGAGTTCAGTATTCGATTCCCGATTCTAAAATTTAAATATTTACCTGACCAGGGTCACTTAGATCTTAAATGATAAGAGCCATTAGATTGTTTTTGATATAGATGTTTGTGTATCCATGATAAGTAAGCATACAGTTAACGACTACAGATTAAACGAGACTGCGTTTCCTTAACGCTGTAAGTATTTCACAATCTACACAGTTGTTACCAAAGATCATTTTTATATCGAAGATTGCTACACGTGTCCAAATGACTTGTGAAGGACACTCTACTTGGATATACGAAGGAATTTGAAATGCTTTAAAATGCTTGCCAATTATGCTTGTGACATTTAAACAATATTATAAAGATGAACTTTTCTGTTTGATAAGAATCAGTCGAATGATATCTATCTGTTAAAGAATTTACCCACGTAGGGAGATACCTATTTATACCTAATGATATTTACTAAAATAATAAGCCTTCGTCAGCAACCCATTACTGTCCCACTGCTGGGCTCGGGTCTCCTCTCAGGATGAGAAGGATTAGGCCATAGTCCACCGCGCTGCGTATTGGTAGACTTCACATACCTTTGAGATTTTTTTTATAAATGTCAACTGGTAATCAGGTATGCAGGTTTCCTCACGATGTTTTCCTTCACCGTTAAAGCAAGAGATAAAATTAATTTCCAATATGCACATGACTTAAAAAAGTCAGAGGTGCGTGCCTGAAATTTGAACCTTGGACCCCTCGAATGAGAGGCCGTTTTCTCAACCACTAGGCTATCCTTGAATTATTATATTATAGTAAGGTGCACCAATCATAAGAAATATAATGCGGGACTTGTACTAGCTCATACTTCATGAATAATAACAGTAATTTACAACGCAAGTTAAATTACATACGTAACGAATAACAGCAGCATTTTTAGTTACAACCGTACGTACGTACGTACGTACAATATATACGTACAATAAAATTATCAATAAAAATAGTAGCAACAAATAGATAAGAGCTTACAATGTTCACGTTATCCTCTCGTAAGACGCCCAAAGCTCGTCACACGCCTGTCGACTACTCGAGCTTACACCGGGCTTACTCTAGTTCGCTCCAGTAATAACCTATCGTCTCTTGTTTTTTATATTAAGCGACTCGAAAACCGACATTTTTTTCTGACTATCCATGATCCAATTTTTTGGAATTCACTAACCACCACCAAATAACCAACGGTGTGTTACTAACATTAAAGGCTTGGTCGGAACGTCTCGTGTTGCTTACCATAAACTTCAAAACGGTCCCCGTTTACGTTTTTATACGTACAGCGTCCCATAGACGATATTGGGTCTAAAATTTCGTAGTAAGTATGAGTTTCACAAACAGACCAAAATTCGCTTAAAAATTTAATTTAAAAATTAACGTTTTGTATACTTATGTATAATTGTGTCATAACGTCATAACGGTTGACTATTCCGTTTATGAAACTGATAGTGCAAAAAATTTAGTTTCGACATGGTGTTCAACTCATACTAAGGATACAGAACACAGCAGCGCTAAATACTGCGCTTATAAGGTATACATAGGTAGATATACATAGGTGAGCCGGCTTTTTTATTATTATCAAAATCATCAACGTACCTTGTGTGACAACAAGTCATCAACAACCCATTACTGCCCCTCTG
>DWIJ01000239.1:0-12653 GCA_018248315.1 Chioides albofasciatus
GTGTTATAATAATTACTATAGGATTTGCACTTTATTGAAAGTAATTAAATATGTATAATATAAATATTGACTGAAGGTGCACGATGCAGAAGTATTGATCGGACAGATTTTGTTAAGAAGACGTTGAATATACTGAATCATCGCTGTATTCATTGAAAACTTCAAACAAAGAATTTATGAGTGGTACCTACACATGTTTCAAGATAATGGGGTCAGGAACGATTAACAGTCATGCGTAACTAAATCGGTTCTTGCAGTAATCCACGGTTTACATTTTATGATTCATTAAATGAACAATGAAAAATGTAAGCGGTAGGTTCCTCCATTCATTTCAAAGGCGTACTAGTGGGTTCAACAAGAGACATTTCTTATTGTATTAATTACGAGTATATTTCCGTAGGTGTATATAACTACATTGCTTTTGCGACAAACATTCTCATTGTAAGTAATTTTAATTTGAATTAATTTATGATTATGATTATGTCTTTGTTTTAGGAAGCAGTGACAGCCCATGGGTTGAATAAGTGGTTTGGATTCTCATTGGAGGGTCCGAGGTACGAATCCTAGTCACTTCAGATTTTTCAAAGTTCTGTGCGTTTTGGATATAAATGATTACTTGCTATAATGTCGAAAACCTTGCGAGGAATCTTAAACTCCTGAGAGTTCTATAAAATAGTTCTCAAATGTGTGTGAAATCTACCAATTTGCACTTGGCCAGCGCGGTGGGTTATGGTTTTCCCTCTTACCCTGACAGAAGATCCGTGTTCAGCTGTGGGAAAAAACAGTTGACTATCACACTTATTTTAGGGGAGTCCATGTGGGAGTACGACTCGCAATTGGTCAACTTTTTAAACAGACGCCTGATAACGCGGCGCTATGCACGTCGCCTTCTACCACCTTCTACGCTGTGACGGGTGGCGCCAATTTTGGCGGTACGACCATAGAATAAAAATACCGCACTTTTATGTAGACTGTAGGTATCTCGGGCTGTCGACCCTATGACTCGTGTGAGGCAACCGCGTGATTCAATCTCTAATTGAACTCTATTTCAGACTTGATTATTCCATCTAATGATTAAAGCTCCACAAACAAAACCTCCGTTAATAACATCAAAGAGTTTGTAAACTGCATTATTGGCTAAGTTGTTTATGATTACATAAGACAAATTGCCGATTCATTACAAAATTCCTTCATAACTGCTAAATTGATTATTTTGGTTTGTATGAAACTGTAAATACTCCGTTGTCATGTATGAAATGGAAGACTTTGAAAGTGAATAATGCTTTTTATAAACTTTTATTCTGCAAAAATAGATCTAATTCTATGCTTACAGATTCACCACTGTTTTGTCGCATAACGACAGCCTACCATAAGATGTTTCTACTGGTATGATAGATAAGGCAGATAAATGAAAGTGAAGTGCATCGTATTAGTCAACAGGATCAATAAAGCATCTGTAGTCAACTTCAGAAAAACCTCCTGTCAAATGGAGATCGGATACTTAACTACTTGCGTGGCCATGGTCACTAAGTTATATTTTTTCGAGAACGCGAAGTCGTAGTACAATATAAGACTATAAATACTAGGTAAGTATGTATTATATTGGTCATAATCATCATCATCATCAACAACTCATTACTGTCTCACTACTGGGCACAGGTCTCCTCTCAGAATGAAAGATTAGGCCATAGTCCAGCGCGCTGGCCAATTGCGTTTTGTCAGACTTAACATACCTTTGAGATTTTTTACACTCGCACAAACTAGACGAAGCCATTAGCCAAGAAAATCCATTTACTCGTTAGGGATCCAGGGCGAGTCCAAGAGTGAAACATACAATTATATATGATCGAAAAACATTACCCTTCGCAAATAGGTAAAAAATAAAGTATTTATAATGAAATCTATCAAAAACGTGGAATTTCCAGGCAAAAAGACATCCATGTCTCTACTAGGTATGTAGGTACCTACCTATCCACGGTTGTCGGGAATTATAGTCCTTGCATCGTTGGGCTAATCGGTTTGAACGCTGTATCTAACAGCCAGAGCAACTTCAAAGGGCTAATAATAACTATACGAGACAAACTATTCATTGCCGTTCTTTATTTTGTCTCTGTAAAGGTACGTCTGCGATCACCAATTTGCTGCCAAGATACTCGTATCAGAATGATATGAATTTACGAAATGTTTTTTTGCTCAAGTTATATTACTTAACGAAGTACAACATATTTCGTTTAAACCGTACGGAAAGTAATGTGCAGGTTTATTAACATTGTAGCACATCAGTGCTGTAATGTACAATGTAAGTTAAATCTAGATCTACTCATCAAGTAGGGAGTTTAATGGGTGGTGGTAATTAAAGTTCATGCGTTTCAGAGGACACGTTAAAACATTGGTCCTCTTTATTGTTACATCAGAAGTTAAGCCTGGTTTGAGTTGACACTGATTCGCCACTAACCTGTTGGTATATACCTTCACTAATTTGGTTTGAACTACGGTACGTAGTGGAATATTTTGTAATGCGAAGAGACCCATATCCAGCCGAGAGATAAATAGCGATGCAGCTAAGTTGTAGTATAAATATTTCTATCTCTACCTTTTATATTTTAATTATTTCTGTTGTCAATGAGACCCGTTCACTGTGGCGTTTTGTCGTGATCGTAATACTTGAATGACACAATACCTTACTGAAAATAATAGCACATTTTAATAACGCCATTAGCAATATTAATATATTCTGTACCTTGACATTTCACGCCCGTGCCTCACCCTCAGCTCTTTTCTTAGAAGTATTTTAAATGTCTTTTTCACGTCTCGCCTCGCCTTGTTCACCACTCCTTAGAAACTTTGGTAAAGAAAGCAAAAGAATTTAAAATCATGTATTTTGTAAAACGTTTTTTTTTTAAACATTTAATGGTAAGCGGGTAGTGTCTCCTACGCATATTGTCATGAACCTCAAACAGAATTGGATACCTAAATTACTCCTACTAAAGAAGATTGTGTTAGAATGCTTCACGTAAGTGTAAGATAGTAGGTAATTGCTTTAAAAAAGCTACAATTATTTTGTTCCATCTAAATGGCTACTTACGTAGGTATACACTTAAAAATGTCATTGTTTTCAAATTGCTTGTAGGTATAAAAGTCCGAAAACTCAGTGTGTAAGTAGTCTGTTTCCGTGGAAGTAAGTTGACTTTTCTAGTTAACTTAAATAAATGTACTTACTTAGTTACTTTTTAAAGGCTGTGATAATCACTAAAAAACTCCAAACTTCGTCTCTGATTTCTCATTATTGTCATCACAGATCGTTACAATCTTTTTACTTAATTCATCACATATTTTATACTTTCACTTCGAGCACGTATCTCGAATTTACTGATAACATAATGGAACAGAAAAGGGACAACGAGCGTAATAAAACAACATCTTTTGCTAACTAAACAAAGGCCGGTCGGAAATTTAAGGCTTTCGTCCTATAAATTGAATTATTTGTACTTCCTCTCTTTTTTTGTTTCAAAGTTTTTGTACAGCTACTTCACGGTTTGGCGTCCTTGTAAATATTTGCTTTTGTCCATAAACACGTACGATAAAAAATCAGATTGTGTACTCATGTACGCACGCAAGAAGTTATACTTCTTTGGCGTAACAATAAAAACGACAAATAATAACACAAGTACTGACACGCGTGTCGTCTGTACTTGTGTTATTATTTGTTATTTTATTTCCAATACAAAAAAAAAATAGCAATCAAAGCAAGTCGTTAGCAACTAACTTCAGACTTGCTTTTTTCTGTCGGTGTGCGCGCGCATCGTAAAAATTCACTCTCATCATTTTTTTCAATTGCGCCAAAAGAAGTATACCTTCTAAATACTACATATTCCTATTATAATTGTTGGTCAATCATTCACAGTCTAATACGATGGGCTGTAATAACTGCGTGTTGGACACAGCTTCCTTGTGGCGTTTTTCTGTTTATTTATGCGTACCATTCGAACCCACATCTCTGGACCTGAGGAAGGTATTTATTATATTCTTATATTTGTTTGTGATTCTACTACTTTATTAAGAAATTTACTTTGCTATATCTTGTATTTAAATTTGAACAAACACAGTGAATACGTTTAACAACGGTTATTTGTCGCTACGAAAAATGGAGAGTACTTAAAACAGTCCTAAATGTGAGTCAAGAAAGCGACGTAAATTGAGAGGAGAGGTCCAAGTTGATGTTTTTCGAAAGTCAATTATTATTAAGAGGTGCTTCAAATTATTCACTGTGAAAATTACTTAAATCAATATTACAGTTTTAAATGATTTTGTTTAGACTATGTTCAATATTTTGTGCTAGTTACACGGTCTCGTCCAGATACTAAGATTTCTCTTACCATCCGAATAAACACAGACCGAAAGACCACATGCAATAGATATAAAAATAAATATTTTGAAGTTTGTACGTGACTATAAGATCTGAGCGTATTGTGGTAGCCTCTGCTCTGTTTTAGTTATGTTTACCTTCTTGTCTTACCTGCTTGGTTGTTAGATTTATTTTTCACTAGCGCTACTTCGATTTAAAAAAATCACTGGATCGTAAGTCGTAACGCCACATAAAGTACTATTCGAATTATAAGGGATATCCTTTGTACATAGATACGTATAAAGACTTCCTGTCGTCTAGAAGTTAGTTGGCAAAGAGTATACTAAAGTTATGGTGTCACGATGTTGGCATCGGTACTCGGGCATGCTGCCACAGTTCAATGGCATACATTGTGCGTGTCCTAGCCCACTTCTCCGGAGATTTAGTATCAAATGCAAATAAATTTATTAATAGCCCATATTGTGATCAAGGTATGCATCTACGCACTGATCTAAATAGTTTGACGAGTCTTGGTTAAGATTGTTTATTTTTGTCGTATGATCTAGCTGGCTGTGTAAGTCTGAGACATTGTAAGTATCTTGCGAGGGAAGTCACCATTTATTATCTTTAAAGGCGGTAGGTATCTTAAATAAGGTGATAGAGTCAGTATAGTTTGACAGTTGAGGTACCACCGCCACGTCTATTTCTAGTTATTGCGTGTTGGTGAATGGCCACTTTAAGAGGCGACCATCTTAGTCCTCAGGATTTGTGTTGTGTTTGTGATTGGCTTCAGGTTCTCCAAAGTTGGGCAGATATGTACGTGGGTGGCTGTGACCATTCACCATCAGGTGGATTAAAGCTCGTTTGCTACTCCTATCTTGTATAAACAGATATCTACTGTTCAAATGCAGTGTAACACATCCATAACTTTTTCTGCTTCAACAGCAATATAAAAGTGGTAACTTTTATGACCATATAGTATCAAGTAATGCCTCGTGTAAAGCTTACTCAGTTGTATGAAGTAATTTTAGATAGAATTTTATGTTGATCTGGATAACTTTGATTTAAAATGAAGACTTAGAATTTGCTGAACTATAGACAGCTTAGATACATTTAAAGCCAATTTTTTTACCTATTAAGAACTTACTGTCATTATTTAAATAATCAGAAATAATTACTCCCGTGGAACTAATTACCAAGATCTACCAGGTATTTAGATTAAGTCTAGTCGCTTCTAGGGCATACCTAATAAATTTAATCACTCCACAGGGATCAAAGCAATACCAAATGTTTCTTGAATCAGAAAAAGAACTTATAAGCACTTAAGATTGATTTATAGCACTTAAAAGTTCTAAAACTTACTCCGTAAGATAATTAAGCCGCGAGCTCAGCTAGTCGGTACATAATAAAAGACAATAGGAGATTAATGGAAAAGTTTTCAGAGACCTTCGCTGGTTAACTGCGCGTTTCGCTCTCAAGTCATTGACTTTAATGATGGCTGGAGAATTTCATTACTTGGTAGGACGAAATGCTAATGCCGATGCGCGGATTGCCTTGTGTACACGAAACAAACTACGTCCCATTTCAATCTGTTTAGCCATTTACTAACTGTTAATTGGCTTATGACTGCATGTTGGCCAACATTTGTCACTATGGAGATCAATCATGACTCCATTTTGCTGCGTAAGAACGCTTAAAAAATTCAAAATCTACTCTTCGTAGTCAAGTTCTTTTTCTACTGTCTGTGAATAATACGGTTCTTTTATTGATTAGGCAATTGTATAATACATATCTAGTGCTTAGATTTAACCTTCTACTGATTCCAACTTTCCCATTTACACGCAAAGTTACTTTTTAAGTACATATATCTCCAATTCTCGTTATCTTTAAGGCACGTAAAACGTATGCTGTTTAGCTTTTGTGTGAAAAAAGCATTAGAAGTAAAGTAAAGTTAAAAAAGAAGTAAAAAATGAATGAGTGTTTCCAGCGTATACACAGCAATGTTTGAATGTCGTCGTATCAATGTAAAATGAATAGTTTTATCTCTAAGCATTTGCATGAAACAAAAATTAAATTCCACTTCGAAGTTAATCGTCCAAGTTAAACCAATTTATTCAGGATTTCACTTGTAGCATTAATATGCATCATACATGTTACGTACAAGCTAATGAAGTGTTTTATTACTTAAATCAAAATGCAGATCACGAATAAGTTTTGAATGTTCTAAACCTGAATCTAATGTGATAACTAACTTTGATAACGAAATAATATTTTACGTGGATCTGACAGTTTAATCAAAATTAATCTAGAATTCCAGCTCTATTACCATATTTTAAATTGAGTTGTCTAGACATCAAAGATTCTTGTCGTACACGCCGCTATCTTAAATATCAAGTAACTAATCTTGAAACGGTAACAATATCAGATTTTCAATTTCATCTAAATGAGGACTTAGTTGGTACGCCTGGGATAAGTATGTCTCCCTTATCACACCCTTCGAACTGGCAGACAGCGCTAAACAACAATATTTTCAGGTAGAAATTGAAGTGGTCGTGGTGCTTCTGAAGTCGAACCACAAATGGCTCTAACACCTAATTATAGCTTGGGTGATATAGTAAGATTTCTTATATTATTTCTGTCTTTATATTATTTTTGCAACAATAGCCTTAAGCACTTCTGATTTGAAGAGAGTAAGTAGTAAGGGAAATACGCTTATACGAGGCATTATATATAGTCCTCAGAGGTAGCAATGCATTCCTGTTTACTACTACTATTATATAAAAAAACTTCACATTTTGTGAGCACAAATTCCATACATGCGTAGGCATAATATTTACGTAATATGTAGGGTACATGTATATAACCATGAATGAACGTACACTTTTTTTAGGTATTTTACTTTCGTGTAGCGTCTGTACTTTATCGCTTATCACATTTTAAAATTTATTTTTCATGAAGATGTTTATTGTTGTAGTCAATTATTTACATCGTATCTACTTAGAGCAGATACACGAATCATTTGGAAGCTTTTTGTAGAATGAAAACAACTAAAAGCTTGCTGTACATATTAATGTCAAGTAATCAACATCCTTTCGCTGTCCCACTGCTGGGAACCGATCTACTCTCAGAATGAAAATGATACCATAGGCTACCATACATTGATCAAGTGTGGACTGGTAGATGTTATGCATTTTTGTGAATCTTTAAAAAAAACTCTTAGGTGCTTTACGATGTTTTCCTTTATCATCAAAGCAAGCTAGATAATTAACATCTAATATGCACATATCTTCAAAATGTCTAAGGGTTTCGAACCCCGATCTTGCAGTGTATGAGACCTAATTTTTAACAACTAGATGGCCTTACTGAGTTACTGGTATGGTCACATTTTGGATCTAATAGGCTGCATTGTACCTAATAACTGCTGCTAAGGTATAAGTAAGGTCACAATCGAACTACCAAAACTTACAACACTTTTTTAGTTTATAGTGTTCTATGGATAAAATAAATTAATGTAATTAATCAAGTACAGAGAGTAGGCTAATTAACTGGCGTAAATTAGTTGGCTATGTTTTACCTTATAAAATAATCTTTCCTAAAATCTAGTAATTCTTATTTTTCTTCTAACCACGCTACATCAAAAGTCAATAAACTTTTGTTATTATTTTAACTAAGGAATGTATTAATTTAGTAATGAGCTTTGTTACAACTTTTTGTCTTTATTGTTCAACAGCGCTGGTTTTATAATTAACTTAATTCAGTGGTTCTCTTGACCTATTATTCTATAACTATGGGTAATTTTATTATTTAGTAGGTCTTTCTAAATAATCGTCATTATTATTAAAGCGTCAGATTCTATTGTAAGTATATTGCTTTTTATGCTTATAGTCCCATACTAAGGATTTTCTGCGTCCACAGACACCTGGACACGTAAATCTAAAATAATTGATGATATCTTTCTGTAACTGTTCCTGTGTGACAAGGGTCGTCAAAAAATAAAATAATCGTCATAAAATAAAATCAAAATAAGAGTCAGTATACGATGATCGTATATGATCACAAATATGTACCTATATGATTTGAAGTTGTCTCTATTTTTTACAAACTAAATTTCTGTAAAAGATAAGAAAAAGCGGTGATTTTATTATTATACTTTTTTGCAATTGTAATTAATACACAATTTACACATGTATTTGCAGAATCGTCATGAGTAAAAATACGAATTCGTATTTTTTACTCTGTGTGGTATTGTGCAGTACAGTTACTGTGTACGAGCAATATCTGAAAGACGGTTAAACTAATTTCTAATGGAATTTTTTGCAAACACATAACAGATTTAACAGGGTAATATAGGTTATTTTGAACCTCAAAATATTTAGGATTTCCGCGCAAAAATTCGAAATCCTTGCTCTTGAAAACACGTGCAGACCTGTCGACGGAAGCTCGTAAAATAAAATCCGCACCAAAATAAAATCTATCTTCAAAGTGGGAACCGCTAAGCATCACTCAACGATCGCCACTGGCGGATATGTTCGCGATTTTCAATTGTGGTTCTCAATGTCGTAAATTCCAGCCATTAGCAAAAATTGTTTATAGACTGTACGTTGGTTACTTGGAGTGATAATAGCATAGAGTGAGCATGCAGCCAACGCTTTGGTGCGAGTCGTAGGCAGATGTGATATTAATGTTTAACGTCAGTTATCTATACCAACATTATAAAGAGGAAAAATTTGATTTTTTGTTTCTTTCTTTGAATTGAATAGGCTCTACTGGAGCAATTTGAAAAAATCTTTAACCTAGACCTAGATCTAGACTCCTAAATGATCCCTGATGAACATTTTTCATACGAGAAAATAATAGGGATCAGCGTGAAAATTTCGATAATGTAACCCAACGGGCGAAACCGCGGGTTCTGTTCGTTTACTATTAAAACAACATTTTTTTAATATATGAAAGTGGCAGACTAGCATGCACTTCCCTGAGTACTAAGCTGGAATACCTCGAAAATGTATGTCTCCCTTACCTCACCTATCAAACCAGAACATAGCAGCACTCAACACTGCTGTTATAACGTTATAAGACAGAAATAGGTGCGGTGGTGGTGCCGGCGGAGTTGAACCACAGGGGGCTCTACCACCTTCAAAATTAGGTAGCTCACTCCTATTGAACTCAAATTAGACTTCACTGCACATAGTGCTGTTCTTGTCTATGCCTACCGTTCTTACCCGAGGAAGCTGGCTCCAAACTTTATAATTACTCAGTCTGTTAACAACGTAGAACCGTTAAAAATGTGATCTGGTAAGTCTCAGGTGTCGATATTTACGCTCCAAATGATTAATTGCAGCATTGTTTCGGGGCCGCTCGGTTATCGACTGGGTTATGTGAGGATACGCCGTCATTAACGAGCAATTTACAAAAGTAAATGCTTTCTACATTAGCAATAATACTAAATATAAACTTTAATACAATTGGGTCAGAGACACCTATGTTTTAAGAGACAAGGTATTTCGTTCCCAATTTTAGGATATTTTTTAGACATTTTAAAACCTCAAGACCGGAATTGGGTTTGAGAATGAGTAGCTACCTGAAGATAATGACATACTGATGTCACCTAATATGTAAGTTAACCGTCAGCGGTCAGTTACACCATCACACCGTTGCTAAGGAAATGCTTAACGCTAGAAATAGATGTGGTGGTGTTACTTAACTCTCCCTTAACTATACTTTACCATTGTTACTTTTAATGAATAGTTTACAGTACAGCCTTATCTGAGTCAGATATATATTCCTGCTCCTTTAAGTGTGAACTCTAACGTCTTTTATTTGGACCTTCCTTAAAACAGACTTCACATCAGAGCACAGCTACGCGAATATAACAGCTTAAAGTAGATCATTAATTAAAACGATACTTCTTTTATAGTCGAGTTACAAAGACTTCTACCACTTTTTACATTAAATGCTCCGGGCCAGTGGTAGGATGATCGTCATAGCTGTTTTTAGCGTAGAAATACCAACTGAAACAGTGGGTTGTAGTGTCCAGTGGGTGTTAACATCATACGAGTACTTACATCCGGTAAAATTGAGTTACCGCCTTAGCAGACGAGCTACTTTTAATAGTGATTCGCACTTTGGCGATAGTCTCAAACCTGTACCGCATTTTGGCGGTATGTTGCGCTTATTAGTGGTGTCGAAATAGCGACTGTATTAATATATTAATGCGTTTTTTTGCGATCAGTTGCTTGTTCAAATGTAGCTGCAAAAGGCGCTCAAACTTTTCCGTAGTGTACTTTGGGAACATCCTTCTATTAGGCGCCTAAATTGTCAACCGGTATTAAAAGTAGCATGTCTGTTAAAGTCCTTATATGACGGTGGGATCCAAGCTTAACTGCGCCCGTTAAAATTTTTAATAGGCGTAGTAAACAATACATTACGTATGGTAGGGTCGTTATGATCCGGTTAGTACTGGCTGACGTCTTGTGTTTAAGTTATTGCTTTCTTTATTCATATTTCGCTATTTTCTTGGCTACAACAACTCGAATAAGCTAAGAATAGACTAGCGTCGAAAAAAAAAATGGTAGAATCATTCAAGTGCAGCGGGACATCCACCTCACATTTTTTAAAGATAAACCTTCAAAGCAGACGGGCTACTTGATCGAAAGTCTTCGCCTTTTGCTTCGCTTTTGCAACACCAGAAGAGTCGCTAATGCATTGCTGACTTTGGGAGCGGAGGAGTTGAGGAGAGATTTTTTGTATCTGTTTTTATGAACTCCACATATATTAAATATTTCTGCCATAAAATATCAGTATTAAACGTTGAACTGTTCTGGCGAATTGTAAAACACAGACCTTTAACGAGTCCTGCCAATTTAATCCTTGGGGGAAACGGTTGTCTCATGAGGGGTTGATAACGTATGTGTGTATGTTTAAAAGCAAGAGTGTATCTTGTAGTTAAAAAAATACGTTTCTGTGTTGTACTTTTGTGCTGATACAAATTAGGTTAGGATCAAGTTATGAAAGTTCTACCACTTTCAAAAGTGACGTTAAAGTTCTACGGTACACAACAAAATGAATAGAGATTACTAGTAGAGATCACGTATTGTACGTGTAATTAATAAACATTAAACATTACTTACTTAACCTTTATTCTGCGGTATTTCTTCTAAATAGCTACACATTCTTCCTGTGGATGTCATAGGATAAATACCTTAATAGAAGTCTTTCATTATTGACACTAACAACAACGACTTTTATGGGATGAAGAATAAGGTAACCTCGATAGCTAGCGTCCTGAGATACGAGCTTTATTACCATAGGTAAAGTATAACTATGTTGTCGTGTAATACGTTACTAAAATATACATACGAAATATTTACAAAAACGTAAGAAGGTTATATGAGCCGCGAGCAGATACTTAACCAACACAAACTATTATTTATAGCTGTATCCACAAACATTACATTCTTATACATATCATTACTTTCCTTTCTCCGTAACCAACTAAATCTGTGTACTTGCGTTTAAGTACACGGTTGGCGCAGCTTTACGCGTTTTTTACGGTCGGAGTAAATAACGCGTAAGATAATTATGCATTAGTTAATTCTGCTTGCAGTGTTCACGGCGCCGGGAGCGCGCACGCACTTTTGTTCAACACGGCACCGGATCTAAGCGTGTCGTTATCTATCTTTTTAATCTTTTAATATAATTTCATTTCTATCTTTTACGATCGCTTTGTTTATGAGTGACAGGTGTGTTAATTAATGTGCCCGTTTAAGTGAAATGTGAAGTTCGTTGTAATTAAATAATCTGCGGATGTCTCTTTAAAGGTTTTTATTAATTATATTTAATTTCGGCAGCGCAATGAATTTGAAATTGAACAACGAGGTAAGAAGCTCGGTCAACTTGCTTCATAAAGTTCCAGTCTCGTCTATTAAGGTAAATCCAAGGAATTATGTTTTCAAAGTAATATTAACATAATAAAAACGATAATAAACTTAAACGTTAAACGTTCTTTTAATAACTTCTGAATGTTTAGACTGCGGTTAAGAAGAATTCGTGAGTGTTATCCACAAGAGAATTTAAATAAATACAATTTTACTATTCAGAGCATGAAGCTCTCATGAATTGTATTATTTCAAGGCATTAAGTGTAAAAAATATTAAACACCTGGGCCACGTGTCGAGAGTTCACATTCTTAAATAAATGAGGTTTCTACGTTTTCAGAAATCTCCCGAATTAAGGCCCAAATGGTTGGCTGTTACTTGAACATAAATATAATAATAACCTTCTTAAATGTTATGTTGCTATACTTTGC
>DWIJ01000240.1:0-12651 GCA_018248315.1 Chioides albofasciatus
ATTAGTACTATACACGTATATTTCATCTATCAGTACAATCAAGTCTGCTTGATGCCTTCGAACAAGTCGATTTCAGTTTTCCAATTGTTTCCCAAATAAAAATAACGGGATCTATACGATATGAAATAATCACATTGCATACACCGAGCTTTCCCGAGGGTGGCCGAGGGTGAAACTTGAACGCTGAAGCCAAAGTCAAAGCGAAACGGGCTCAGTTTGCCGCCGGCCGCCGAAGGGAGAGGACGTCTGTATCTCGGTCCTCCTGATCACGCGTGTTAGTGATAGTGATGAACGAGTGTTACCAATGTTGCCGTGACCAAAGTTTTCGGGACGTATGAGTGATTGCTCCGGATATCGGTGTGTTCTCAGTTTTGATAAGGTTAGTATTTTTTTTTGATAAATTTGTTACGTATCCTGAGTTATCTTTTTAATTAATTTTGTTATCCTTAATTATAAAACACTTATTTCGCATTTTTCTTTGTCTGTCAGTGTTAATGTTGCTGTTTTAAAAAGACTGGTTTTAATTTCAAACATGTCTCTTTGAAAAGTTGTAGGTGGTGTGAAAACCTTTTCTTTGAAACTTTCAGCGTAACAAGATTTATTGTATGTATCATGCAGATCTATTCAGGCCATGTCGTTCTTATCATCGTTTCTCTATTTAAACTCGCTGATATATACAGCCGTATATGGAAATTACCTAATCATGGTAGTATTGCTTAATAAATAGTTGTAGTTTTGAAGATAACTTTCTCACCCTTTATTATTGAAAGTGTAACATATTCAGCAACTTTTTTAAAGCTAGTAAGTAATAGATACAAGACAGCTATTGCTGTTGCTAAAGCAGGAAGACTACATCTTCATCGGATCAATGGACAATAGTAATGGGAGTTTGATTACGTTTTCTGCTTTATTACAGAAGAGAGTTATATGAGGTTTTTCAACTTAATTTTCTATGATTGAAATGCAGTCGGTTTTATGAAGAGTCCTATACATTTAGAGTGGATTATTATTGAGGCACATTATTCTGGAGGTAATTTTATAACCTGAAAACAATAGTGAGGTGGATAAAGCATATTATTTTACCTTGAGTATCTAACATATAATTTCTCTCTTTTCAAAAGGAACACATTTTGGGTTGTTTTTATTGTATTTACATAATTACGAAGATAATCATAGCAGTGACAGCCTAGTGATTAAGAAACTCAGTCTGTCATTAGAGGGGTCCGAGGTTCAAATCCCGGGCACCCACCTCTGACTTTTCTAATGTGCGTCATCATCATCATCAACGGTAAAGGAAAACATCGTGAGGAAACCTGCATACCTGAAAGATTTATAAAAAAAATCTCAAAGGTATGTGAAGTCTACCAATACGCACTTGGCCAGCGTGGTGGACTAGGGCCTAAACCTTCTAATGGGTTGATGATGAAGCATTGACATTTTTTTTGCTGTTATGCGTAATTCTCGTTAGACTTCATTTTCGTATACTTCTAAATCGGTATGTTCGGTATAACTAAGTTCTACAGTTGGTTGCACATTGTAATGTGAAACATCAAACGAGTGGCCCATCTACGAAAGCAACCATGCAACCACTTGTCTGTGCCCTAATCGTTACCTCGGGCTAACACTGCCGCTTCGAAGAGCTTAATAGGTAAAGGAATTTACCGCGACAGGAGAAAACACACGAGGCTTTTGAGTCCGCCTGCTCGCTAAATTTCCGTAAGTAATAACGTTATAAGTGTTAATCTTCTATAAGATTTAGGCGTCCATAGGTTTAGTTTGTAAATACAAAATCGAAGATTCGGAACAATTTTAAAGTTTTAACGGAACACTTTAAAATTGATCCGGCGTCTATAACATATACGTCACATCTGATTCGGATCAGTTTCAAAATATGCATTATGTCGTCGTAAAATTTGATGTATGATCCGATGGAAAAGCTGTTAAATTTATTATTTGGCTAGTCTTAAAACCAAAAATCGATTGTTGATCATTCCTCATTAGTGACACCTGAAATTATTTCTGCTTTAGCGAATTGATACTTTCATGATTTGGTTTATAAATTAAAGCTAAAGAATTTAAGATTAGGAATTATAAATACATAAATACTAAGCTGTAATCGACATCATTCTACATCGACCAAATTCAGCCTCCTAATCTGAGAGTCCTATATTCGAAATCCAAGCACGCGCACGATATTAAGCGGCAATGACTATTTAACATTAAGATAAACACTATCTGCTCTAATTCCACTACACAAAAAATAAAATCGCAAACGCAGAATATTTCTAAAATATGTATATAAACGGGAATCTTATCGCAAAGCACGTAACGTAACAGAATAACGTATCAAATGAAACACATTAGCAAATGAAACTCGACGTGTGGTAGCTTTGCAGGCTCGCCGTTTTCTTTGATAACTCCTTATCGCTTTGTTTTGCTCGCTATACGGATGTATCCCGTCTAGACCCGATGCAATTTAAATAAGTAAACCGTAATGTTTAGTACCACATTTTATTACCACCAAGTGAGATGCTTTTTGGCGTTAAGATTTCATTTTTTTTTTATTTCATTTCATTTTTCTTCGCTGAGGATTGAAGATTTTTCAATTTGGATGGAATTCTTGAAAAAAAAATAAGCTATTTACCTAATCCTTGCAAGTGAACTAAAAGTAAAGCATAAAGGACAGGTACGTGATAATTAATATTCGACTATTTGAAATCGTGTTAAAATTAAAGATTTTGGGACCTTAACCGAGAGCATCATAAAGTACTCCGGTAACTCCAAAAACTAAAAGAGACATAAGATTTCTCCATAATCTCTTCGTACTCTCCACCAACTTGTCCACATATGTACCAACGATCTAATTATACTAATCCATTCTAAAAATAGATGAGTGTCCAGCATTGGGATAGTGAATGGGATTCATGATAAGCGAACACTTTTACCTAATTTTTCATCATGATAATGAATCAGTTAATTGGAAGTACTTTAAAATTTTGTTGCTATACAAACACTACAACTAAACAACAACGAAATCAAAACAACCAAGGTGGGAAGGCTAATAGCCAATATAACGAACCCAAACGACCGGCTCAAGATCAATAGATAGCGTTACTTTCGCATCGTAATCCTTTGGCCGCCCGGAAAGGCACCGAAACCGAATGATCCTGTAGGACTCAATTACTCGGTCACCCCGATTTACCCACGACCGATCCAATTTGTAAACGGGACACAATCGGAGAAAACTATCCCGGGAACCCTTAAGGGAAACTGTATCGTATGACAATGAGGTAAGGTTCCCATCGAATGTACCCAAGGCCCATCACCTTCGAAGTCGATATTGTCTAGTCATGCGAGTGATGACCACGTCCAAACAAACGTAGGGCCATATTAGACCCTAATAGAGGGCGCTGCGGTGCAATCTCGGACGATCAGCGGAGGGTACATCGTATCGGCCGACCTGAACCCCAATTATAGGCCACAAACTATTTTATCTAACACCCGTGTGACAACACTAATCTTATTAGAATCTATTGGAATTGAAAACGTGGTCGGAAAGTATGGAAGACACTTTTGTTACCTATACTAATATTGCAAGGTGGAAGAAATATTTGATTTTTTTGTTTGTTTCTTTGTTTGATTGAAATAGGCTCTGAAACTATTGAACCGATTTGAAAAGCGAAAAAATTAGAGCAAAGGGCTGATACTAATTAAGTTATGACCAATGTCATGTCATACAACAGTAACTAAACCCTGTACGGTGCCTGTATCAAACGGCCACGAAGAAGGCGCACGCATTTCCATCCAACATTATTAATTAATCTAAAAAATAATAATAAATTGTGTTATCGATTGTAGACATTATAATTATTATTGCTTAATTCAGCATTCCATTTACATCTTATAGCGTATTTATCAACAAATTATTAATTACGAGCAGAACCCGCCGGCTTTGCCCGTTGCGTTACATTATCCAAATTTTCAAGCGGTTCCTTATTTTTTTCTCGTATTAAATATAGCCTATGTTCATCACAGATAATGTAGGATTCTAATGGTGAAAATTTTTTTCAAATCCGTCCAGTAGTTTCGGAGCCTATTAAATTCAAACAAACAAACAAAAAATCAAATCTTTCCTCTTTATAATATTAGTACAGATTGCTTAATTAGGCCTGCTTAGTTATTTATCTCCAAGAGCGAATTTATCAACAAATTATTCATTACGAAATGGTCCTTCGAGCCGGATAGAAAAGTCGGTCTCCGCCCACGCACAACATCCCGATGAGGATTGATCCGGAGGCGTCGGGAGCGATCCGAGGCGCCTTAAACCAATTTGTGGCTAATCCGCGGCCGGATGTAGATGAATTGACTTGTGGGTGCCGCGTGCGGCTATCGGTTTGGATACAAACAAGGGATTGCTACAAATACACGTATACAATGTATGTACTGTACATGTGTGCTTAATAGGTGTTTATAGTGCTTAGATAATGTTGATGAAAGTGGCCTAGTTCCTGTTCATGTAAAGCTACTAACGAATCAGTTGTTAAATTACAATGTCATGTTTGTTCATCTCCAAAAAGGATTTGGATCCTAAGGTCGGTCACAGACGCGTTGCTACCTCTGAAGACTACTTTGAGTACGAAAGTCAGCATCGCTTTTATGCTGTTTAGAGCATTACATTAAAATACGCAGCGAATGGACTTATAATTTACGAGCAGAACCCGCCGGCTTCGCCCGTTGCGTTACGTTATCGAAAGTTTCACGCGGATCCCTATTTTTTTGTCGTATTAAATATAGCCTATATTCCCCAGGAATAATGTAGGATTCTAATGGTTAAAAAATATTTCAAATTCATCCAGTAGTTTCGGAGCCTATTCAATTCAAACAAAAAAAAAATCTTACCTCTTCATAATATTAGTATAGATTACATTCGATTTTTGCTCTTAACGGGCATAAATTAATATATGTTTCTCGTTTACCTTTGAATCAAAAACACTGCATTGCCTAACAGGTCTTTTATTGAACAGAAATAAATATTTTGGCAGTCCATCAAAAACTGAACCTCAAAGGTTTCTCAAAGAAACGCAAATTCTTTGTTTAACTTTAAACGCACAATTCACATAAAACAAACATTTTCAATGAAGATGTTCCGGCTAACGATATGTAATCGTCTTACCCCTCATACCAAAAAGACTGTTTGCTCGCACCGATGTCCAGTGGTCAAACAGCGCCTGAACAAACTTGTAATGTTTGCCTATTGCCCTCTTGGTTACTTGCAGTGTCTATGAAATTATGTCGTTTTATATAGCCTTGAGGGTGAACCACGCATATCATTACATTGATGGCAATATGTTCGATAACTATTGTTCTCAATTATTTCTGCCTCATTATAGCAATGACAGCCTAGTAGTTTTGAAACGCGGCCTTTCATACGAGGGGTCCCAGGTTCAAATTCCAGGCTTTGACTTTTCTAACTTATGTGCGTATTAGAAATTAATTATCACTTACTTTATCGGCGAAGGAAATAATCGTGAGGAAACCTGCATACCTACCTGAGAGATTTATAAAAAAAGTGTGACAGTAATGGGTTGTTGATGATAGCAGTAATAAGCGCTGCTGTGTTCTGCAACTTAGTCATCGAGGGTAAAACGCATCTATGGTCAACCTCAGGTAAGAATCTAATCTTATGTATGGCACAATTGAGGTAGGGATTGGAGCAAATTCCGTCTTGCTACTCCAGTATGAATCTCCCATTCATGCGGAACTTAACACACTTTTAAAAACCCTTTTTACTCTTAGCCTTTCCATTTTTCTTACGATATTTTCATATTTTCTTTCGCCGTTAAAGCAAATGATAAAATAATACTTCTTACGCATTTATCTTCGAAAAATTAAAGGGAATTCTCCAAGAGGAGATTTTTGGGATAAAAGTCAGGAACACCCGGCGTGAGAGGTAGAACTTCAAACTTCTTCAGACTTCTTCCAAGAACGCATTATCATAAAATCGATAAAAACTATAACAATTTACAAGAAATTACTTTAAATATACGTTTTAAAAATAAAACTACGTAATTACAGATTCGACACACATCAAAAAGTGTAGTAATAGACCGATAGACAAACACTCAGTTTGTTTAGGTACGTTTGACCGTTGGACATCGGTTTAATGCAAATAGTCTTGGCGAAGGAACACCATATATTGGCTCTACACACGTTAACTCGATATCTTTGAGGCTAGGTACAGACATTGTAAATTTGTTTAGGATTAGATTTAGTAATAGGAAACAGGCTTTAGTTTTGAGGGTGATGTGTTGTCTATTGGGAAATCAACCTTTTTCTCTGTTTATCAAAAGTAGCAGATAATATGTCTTTGGTTGAATATTTTTTTTTAAGGTTGTAGAACTTGCTGTTGTTCAACGACGCTGTGTGCTGGTCAGAGGGGTGTGGCAACGGAGACATACTTTAACGAGGCATTCCAGCTAAGTCGTCAAGGGTGTCCTGTGGCCGACCTCAGATAGGAATATAATCTTATCTTATATTATAAAAAAATGTGTCATGGGACCATATCTTCACAGAAAGGGTTGATCATAGAAGTAGAAATCATGGAGTGTTTTTCTTCCGCTTCCGGACAAGTTCTCATCGGTAGTCTACCAAGTCTAATTGCAAGTTGGTAGAGTTGATAAAAGAGTGTACTTTTAAGGTGTTACATTATAGACAACTCTAAGGGACATACGTTAAGGAAGTAATAATTTATTTCATGGACTATTAATTTACTATACGTTACAATTTACATACATTTCAAGCCTCCCTAATTGTAAGAAAGTAACCATTCATAGCTATGGGATATAAAGAAGTCTGCAGACACATTTGATCTTTGCTATCAGTTATCTAAGGTAAAATCAAACACCGAATTCTATACCACAAAATCACAGGCAACTTACCTACCTGCATTATCAAATTATGAATAACACCTTTATTTATATTTCAGCCTTAGATTCTTATTTGCGCTAGAAATATACCTTTCAGTTAAACACAGGTACGCGCATTCTCTGGATTTTACCCTAATCTTTTTTTTAATAATTGAAAAGAAAAGAATAATGATCTACTTTAAATTCTGAATGAGTATTGAAAAGAAAAGATACCTTCTTTTCTTCCCACGCTTCTCAAGTATTCTAATCGAATCAACCGCTGTGATTTCCGACAGATCACACAAACACACAAAGGAATAAAAAGGGGAGGTCCCTTTTTATCCCTTCACCTTGGAGGGCTGGCCACTTTTCCGACGAAGAATGGGTAAACGATTGATGGTAAAGAAATTGGAGATTTGTTTGAACTTTATTTGAGATTTCAGAGACTCTTCCAAATGAAATTGCCAAGTTGTTTTAAGCGAATTTGCAGTCCATCTGATCAGTATTGAACTACAAACAGACCAAGACTGAAAACTTTTTTCATTCAATATAAAAGAACCAAAATCAAATCAAAAATTCTATTACTGTGATAATGTGTAACCTCTATGAGTAGTTGAAATGCCTTTTTTTATGTACAACCTAGACTATATTAGTACCTAAAGCAGGCTACACTGAGATTTTAACGAATTTGGCCTCGATATCACCTGATGGTACGTGACAACAGGACCTAATATTGTAGTAGCTTGTCTATCCATCCATCCATCAGTCTTTTGAGGTCCACAGCTGGACATAGGCCTCCCCTAACTGGCGCCTTACAAGTTTATCTAAAGGAGGCTGGAGGTGATCATTAATTTAAAATTGATTCTTGTTTTTTGATTCTGATTTTTTGTGACTATCTTTTATCGTTTCACTCGTTACGGAGTAGTGGTGAAACGAGTCCTTTCAACTGGATTATTGCCAGTATCGATGGCAAATAGGGGTTGATTCTTGTGCGGCTTAAAGAGGGATCCACTGGAGCTTGTAAGGAGTGCCTTTTATTGGATCCCGACTTTTGTAGATTTTATCAACAGGGTTGTAACTTTGAAGGAATTAATTGTATACGTCTTTTGAAGAAATATTCTTTGAATAAATGAAAGGCATTCGAAATATGTACGTGTCCAATTGTTTGTATGTTCTATCGCTTGTTTTTCATTTTACTTCATTATGTAGGTGCCTCACACAGCTTTTTATTCATTATTCAAACAAATATCGCCCGCGTACTATCATTACGAGCTACCGAGAGGAGCTTTAATTATTATTTATTAAAATAAACGAACGTACAGCAAATCCAGCCTTTATTAATTTCGTCCGCATTCATAAAGCTCCCGCATTTAATTGCTGCATTAACGGGAAAATAAAATATATGTATGCAACTCAAAGTAAAACTTCGCCAATGAAATTTCACAGGTGGTTTCGTTTAGCAATTAACGATCCCGCAATCCTGCGGTTTCATTCCGAACAAACGTGTCCGCAGTAAACGAAAAACACCCGCTCACCGACCGAAAGGGAATGTGATGAAAAAGCCCGATGTCCACATACACTTGAGGAGTAGCAATGAAATTACAAGCGGCGGTCGCGGCCGGTGCGCGTAATATCATTCCATGCGAGTCTTGAAAACGAAATTAAATTTTGCATGAAATGAAACAAAATACAAAGAAAGTGGCCGAACAAAGGTAAACTGGCGCCCAACGCGGGCCCGCGGTTAGTTAGTCCTCCGAGCCGGACTTATTCGTATTCGTGTGTAATTCGTTTCTAATCATATTACCCTTTTGTTTTCCCGTTCTTTGTACGCCGGTTCTTTAACGGTAGGAAGATGGAATGTTATTAGCATCCACCATGTCGGATTATATTGGCTAATTCCGTGTTCATACTTTTTGTAACGAACGAAGGAATGCATTTTTCACTTTTATATGAATATTCCGCTTTTGAATATTCTTTTTCTCGACTGGTGAATTTTAATTTTACTTCGCTACTTATTTTTAATATTACTTCATATTTCTACTGTGTGACTTCCTTGCGTTAACCATCAGCGATGTTGTATATTCAGTTTTAAATTATTCAATATGTTATCAAATATGTTAATGAGAGCTAGCCATATCTTCATTACGTACAATAATTCCCAACGAGAGAGTATCCGAATCCAAACTAATTAGCATCGGACGAAAGAGATTTGCATGTTTCATTTCGCCGTTAAGAATGCGAGAAGTACACGTATCGAGCGGGCGGGTGTGTCCATTATTAATCAGTCGACGTCGGTCGGTTAATTAGGTCCCTATATAATGTACAAACGGTTTCGGAAACCCTCAGAACTCGCCCAGTTATTACATGTGAATTTTACTCGGCGCGATCTCGGCAATTTTCAGTTTTCGGCACTCGGGTTAATAATTCAACGGTCAGGCGTCGGTGTGCAAAAATGAAATCTCTAATGTGAATGGAACTTAGTGGTGCCGGACCTCGCCAGCCAAAATAATTAAAGCGTCGCATTAAAAATTCTTGCCAACGAGCACTGGTGGGCCGGATATGTGATAATATTAATATGGGCTCCGACTCGGCTCGTTCGGCGGACGTTCTTAGTCGAGATCCGATTCTGCTTATTACGAATACGTTGCGTTAGGCAAACGTTGATGAATAATGTGATTGTGGTTTGCGTTACGTTGATTCGGTGTGTTCATGTTGTTCTTGTCTTTGGTCACTGAAATAGTTTCAGGTACTGTTTGTGACTGTGTTCTTAGTCGATACCTGGATCTTCTTGTTAATGTTTTGTGCAGTAACATTCATTTCATATGATTTTGATGTAGTTTCATTTTATGTCCTTTTTTATTTTAAAGTGAATAGTTTTCTTCTCCTTTCAAATATTTAACGTTTTTAACTCACACTTCTTTGATTTTAACATTGATGTTTGTACGACCGGGAGTAGAACCTACGACTACAATCCACTTGAATGTGACACTGGTACACACTTAACTGTTTTAATTTTAAATTATATCGAATATTCCTATTCCTGAGAGCAAAACAAAAGAGCTTTTAAAGATCTCACGATCCACAAACTAATGCATAGTACTAAATTGCTGAAAACCATTAAAATGGAACATTTGCATCTCACAAAGCGCACTTCTGCCAACAGACTGCGGATCCAATAATGTCGGAATAGAAAATAATTCAAAGTGTAACGAAATATTTCCTCTTCGTAGAAAACTTCATAGAGGTACATTTAAAGCGACGTTCGTGTGAAATTGGAATAATAGAACCAGTGTTGGACATGACAATGATTCGTATGTAATATAAACAAAGTTATTGTTAAAATAGCTCTGTGAACAGTGTGGTCTGATTACGCTTGATTGGTCGCCACTTACCACCGTCACACATATTATCACACATGATGTCGATAACGGTAACTGTGTTTTTTTATGATATAGGAGTAGCAGACGTACATTAAGTTCACCCGATGGTATATGGCTACTTCCGCCCATAGACATCTGTAATCAACCCCAGATGAGATTAGATTCCTATCTGAAGTCAGCCACAGATGCGCCGCTTACCTTGAGGAAGTGCCCAGACAATACACAGAGATCTAAATTCATTACATATGTAGATGGCTCTGGCTGGTTAAGAACCGAATCGAAAACCTAAATAGTTCTTGCAAATTCAATTCACGATTCAAAGTCGTGTACCTATTAACGAAAATCATATATCACGTTACTACCTTATCAAAATGTAATTAGAAACGAACAGCACCCGCGGCTTCGTCCGTTGCGTTACATTATCGAAATTTTCACGCGGATCCCTTTTTTTTCTCACTTTCTGTATTAAATATAGTCTATGCTCACCAGGTATAATGTAAAATTCTAAAGGTGAAATAATCTTTCAAGTCAGTTCAGTAGTTTCGGAGCCTATTCAATTTAAACAAAGAAACAAAAAAACTAAGCTTTTTCTTTATAATATTAGTATAGATTGTTGAAAATAACGTAACACATAAAATAAAATTAATCAATAAGAATCAAACTAACTACCTGGTATACATGGTGCGAGTGAGTTCGTTAGAGGGTCGTCCGGGGGTGAGGCTTATCCAATATTTATTAACTTATTTCAAAGAAAATCGTATAATTAACACCATCGCAAACCCCTCGCAGTCGCCGGCGAGCCAAAGGATGCCGTAATAGAGTAATAAGGCAGACACGCCTTGCGAGCGGTGTATCATAGATTATGAGAAAAGTTAAAGTAAACGTTATAAAAAGAATAACAAATATACCTATAAATAATAAATAGTGTGTTACAATTAGTAGGTAAAAGATTTTAATGTTTTTTGTAAAGGTTCAAAAACATTTAAATCCGGCTCGAAGGACCAAAAATTTTATATCTATAAGCAAGAAACAATTATGTGTTGCAATTCGTAGATAAAAGATTTTAAGTTTTATTTTTTTCTAAACATTGAATAAAATAGTTATCCTACTCGAAGGACCAACAATTTGTTTAGTTTATAGTTACTTACAAAGAATGAAACTGTGTTAAATAATCAATTATAAGTGATAGATATTTTTGTTAATAAAAAAAACAGCAAACGTTTAGTTCAGCAAATGGAAAACATTTCACGTTATTTTCTAATTGGAACTGTGAAATCTCTCGGGTGCACGTATCCGCTTGGCTGCATATCATCCATCAAATAATGATATGATTGGCAAATTGGAGTCTGATATGAGATTTTTTGGCAAAATAGCAACTTACTTCATATTTTTACAATCTAAAATGGCGTAAAACATAGCAGATCTCTTGAACTTGACCTGAACTTACTTTATGATTATTTTCTTTGGTTATACATATTTCCATGTCTAAATCGTAGTATGGCATTCGAATATTTTAAAGATGAACCTACTGCCTTCGTTACCATATTTATCAATTAGTTATTGATTAATGGCCCGTCAACATTCGCGTGCGCCTTTTTCCACCAAAAAGTAATCAACTTCTATACTTGAAAGTTGGTTCAACAGTTTCCAAGATTTAACTACTACTAGACAGAACTAACTTTATGTTTCGATCATACAAATCTTAGTTTAACGATAGAAATTTCCGAACTCTACTATCCCTGTCTTTATATTCGAGTGTATCCTCTGCGCTTCACAATCTATTCCTCAATTAGTATTCAACTCCGCTCCTTATGTGATCCAAAGTTAATGAGCGCGTGTCGACGGCGTATTTTTGAAACTGGGCCCTTTGAAAAGGCGCGGGCATCTCGCAATATGCTAATGTTACCTGCGAAATGGATATGCGAGAAGAATTGGTTATGGTGGGCGAGGTATTTATCCGATGGTGTTATGTGTGTATAGAGAAACGATTGTAAGGAAAAGTATGGTGTTGTTTAAACTATTGTCAAATTGTTTGGATATTGGTATAACAAGGTAATTTCTTTTTCGAATAAAGCCAGACAGGTCTCATGCCTAGAAGTTGGTTCTGATGATACATTCATCAACAGCCCATTACTGTTCCACTGCTGGGCACGGGTTTCCTCTCAGAATGAGAAGGATTAGGCCATAGTGAACCGCGCTGGCCAAGTGCGTATTGGTAGACTTCACATACCTTTATTTATTTATTTTTTTATATCTCAGGTGTTCAGGTTTCCTGACGATGTTTTTCTTCATCGTTAAAGCAAGTGACAATTAATTTTCTAATACGCACATAACTTAGAAAAGTCGGAGGTGTGTGCCTGGGATTT
>DWIJ01000241.1:0-12634 GCA_018248315.1 Chioides albofasciatus
AATGTCTACTATAGAATGAATCTAATAATATCAACTTTAGGAAATGGATTTTTGAATATTTTTATACCATTAAACATTGGACGTATTTTAACCCGAGCAACGCCGGGTTTTACAGCTAGTATTAATATAATACTAAGAATAAAATGTACAAAAGTGCATAACGAAAAATACGGTTTGGTTATGAGGCTTACTTTGTTGAAAGAATATTTACACTTTATAGATTGAGAATTAGTTCCTTTCGAAAAAATAATGCTTCTAGTTAAAATTAGTTACCTACCGTTTCCCAGGTAACGTATTGAGACTGTCCAGCTAGGTTAACCTATTTACCCATGTCTAATTTTATTTAAACAAATTTACATATATTAGCTTTGTACAACTTCAATTGCTGCAATATTGTAAGTACAGTACAATATCTAACTTTAATGACACATAACACCTAATCAAATCTGAACGAAACCCTGCATGAAATCCATTTATTTCGCGTAATTTTTTTATAATTTCCTCTGTTTTACCTCATCCCAAACACAGCTTAAAAGTTTAGCTCCAAAAATACCGTGTTTCGTATCGTAGTTGTCAGACAAAAACGGGAATATAATATTTTTATACCGTCGTGGTATCATCACTCACTCGCCATTCGGCCACGCTTATCCGCCGCGAGCCGCTTATGTCACGCTTAAATAAACAAATCCCGAAGCATTTCAAATCACACCTACATTCATTTCATTCCTCACAGAATTAAATTATACTTTGCGGAAAGTAAATTAGTACTGTTACCGGACGAGGAAAATTATTCTATGGTATAAGTCCAAACATAAGAGAATTTGAGACGGTATAATTACCGTATAGCTAGAAAAGAAGTCGATCGTATGATGAGTCTTTGTAAGATATATCAGTTACGTTGTGAAAAGTAATATTGTTAAATTAGACGTGGAAGTTCAGTTATAGTTAGTACCCATGAAAGATTACAATTGAAATACTCAAGATTATTTGAAAATTTAATTGAAATAATAAGGTTGTTGAAAATGCTGTTAAAAGGAACTAAAGATCTACGCTCTGAACATTTTTTTAGTTAGAAATGTACTGAAATGTAGCAAAAACAAATTGGTAAATTGTAATAACTCAAAGCGCTACGTGTTGTGAACTTATTTTCATCGGTTAACAGAATAAGGTGCAAAAGAAATACTACAATTCACTTAAGCTAGTCTAGAAAAAGAAAACTAAATATTATGAAGAGCGAACAACGTAATAATAGGAATAGTGGGAGTATATCATATAACGTAAGCGCCCTCATCCACCTCCAGCCACGAATGCGTCCGCTGTAGGGGCGCGCCGTAACAACCGTCCACTTCCGCTTTATTAAATTTCTTCGCAAATACACTTTTATTGTCGACGGCCAACGATCTTTGTAGAGGACACCATTGTCTTCGCTTCACGTTTGTATCGTATGCAAATAGCCGCACAAATGGGGACAGCCCTTAGTTTTATGATTTTTATACACTTATAGGCAGACGGAATGCCGCTATAAAATGTAATCTTCAGACAAGCGTTACTACGCTACAAACCGTCATTGTTATCCATAGTATACATATATGTAAATGTATATTTCGAAATCATTGCTAGATACTAACAAATTAAGCCTAACTAAATCATATAATGCAATGTTCCTAACATCGCAATGAAATAACACGGTAAACATAGTTCAAATGCGTTTAAAGTAATAATAATAAATAATACGTGTCCTTCGTCACATATTCAATTCTCTATAAATAACTTATTTTATAAAATGCAGCAGTAATTTTATGAAGTACAACAGCAATTAAATTGAATAGCAGGTTGCATAAATGCCATAAATGAGCTGCTAATCAACTTCATTTATTAAGTGAGAGGTTCAAAATATAGCACAACATTTCACATCACTTTTATAACTGTTTTTTTAGTAAACAGTGCTGTACATCGCGTTTCCCGAGCGATGCCTCTTCGCGCCCCGTCGACTTATGGCTTCCTAATGAAGTTGTCGCGAGGTCGTCTATGTAAGGGTGCGGCTCGTGATGACATGTCACGTTCGTGTAGTAGTGCAAGCCGCTGTACAGGGTAGGTGTACAGGTTTTCAGCTAGAGGTCTTAGCGATCCATAATCACTTTTCGCACGATTTCCTTCGATAGCGCTGCCGTAAACTTCTCACAGGGCTGGGATACGACGGCCATTGACTTACATTTTTTTAATTTTCGGTATAACAATCGATATTATCTTATTTTTCTTAATGTGCATAGAAATTATGTAAACGGGGTTAAAATAATCTGCCGCCTATAGGTATACAATTGTACATTCTCTAAATAAGTTGAAAGCATCGTGGCGTGGTATCATTAGGGTAATATCCGTCGGCTTAACGTTTATCTAGTTCTCAACGGACTTAAACCGGACTGTCACGCGAGTAAAGCGGTCAGTCGAATACCAACCACATTAAACAATTCTATGGCACAGTTATCTGCACGTAAAGTACATTAGGGACTTTGTTTTAAATCAATACATGAGCGCTTAGCCAATTTTGTTTATTGCAATATTTTCAGAACTACTCGAGCAAACCTTGTACACGATTGTTTTTTAAAGTTAATTAATATCCAGATAATATCCAAATTCCAAACCTTAACTGCAAAATATAGTTTCTTTAAAATTCATTCAATTGTGTAATAACCTTCTCTCTTCTATGTTAATAACTATGCAGGTAAAAAAGGTGTATTTATTTGTATCAGCGTTCTCAAACGTTTTACTTCCGCGATACGATAATAGATGGCGTTGTACCCATTAAATTAAAAAAAATAAAGAAATATATTTAAAGAAAATTTACTAAACGGCAATAAATTATCGAAGGACAGCCCTATATTCCGCCAGCACTCAGACTGGCTGGAGGTTCGTCTCGAACAAATTGCCGTGATGCCCCCGCCATATTAAGTTAACGTCCACCCCGCCCCTTCGTGTTCTTCGCTCCAACTTACTAAATTCACTACACTATTGTCATTTACAATTTGCTTAAGTTCACAATAAAGATAATTAACCGCGCTAAGCCAATTAAAGTGCAATCGAGTCAACGTTCATTTTCGCAGACGATTTTGATCGGTGTTGGTTGGTTGTACATTTAGTAACATTTTAACGCCAAATCGATACACATTTTTCATGACTACTTGCAGGTAAGGGCGTATAAATGCCAACGCGTCAGCCGAGCAAGGGTGGTGCGAGTGTAGGGGTGAGGTGGAGGACTAGAACAATGGCTACCATGACATTTAGCATGGAAGCGATTGTCACGGTCCGTTAGAACAGCGAACCGGTGGGCGTATAGCCGCTATCCACACTGCGTCTCAAACAGAAACCATATGTTTTTTGTCTACATTGAATGAAATTTTCATAATGCGCTTAAATTTTTTGCCATAAAAGCCGGATTAAATGGATCCGATAAATTGAGAAAGCGGAAAAATCCGGTTCACGAAAGTGTTTACGTAATAATGCTTAAGTCATAAGTAACGATATAAATATGTGAGCGGAACATAAACTGTTTAAATATTTTAGGCACATCCCCGTGCAAAAGCAAAGCGGAAAAGTTTATTGGAAGAATAAATTGGGACTAAAAAGCAGGGAGCGCTTGCTGGAGTTTTTCTCGAGGGTGGGAAAAACAAATTGTTGCTAGATGGTAAGTAACGCGGGAAGCGTGCCGCAACGACTCGTATTACTTCATTTTACAACGCTCTGCAGGTGAAGCCAGCCTCCCGCACCTTGCAAACCTCTAATGAAATTCTCCTTTTATTCTCCATTTAAACGGCTCTTTTAAAACCTTTATCGATGCTACATCAAAGCTGGCTTTTATTTTATTTTTATTCGATTGCATTTTCAACGCGTTTTGTTAATAACGCTATTGGTTGAAACGTTTTTTATCGATGGCGTTTATTATGTCTTAACTGACGTAATAGTCGCTATCGTGCCGTATGTCCAATCATCAAGAATAATACAAAACGTACAACTGCTTTATCCTCTTTACTGATGTGGACCAATATGTAAAATTGTTTCAAAATGGGTGATGTTTAAAGAAACGTAAGAACATTCTGAAGTACTCGTAGTATCCTCCTTAGATATACAATATAATACAAGTTAAGGATAGGGGTTTTATGAGAAAACTTAATAGAATCCGGTTAGTACAACTGCAAGCAAGGTTCTTTTGGCACGCGCGGCGCTGACTCATGAGCCTAAGACTATTGTTCACGTGTCGCCAAACACCTGTGCTGTGATCGCACTGCTTTAGACGAAACTGTTTTAAATAACAAGTTCACTATATTCTAAACAAGAAATGTTTGAATCACTAGTTATGAAGCATATGTAATGATTCATAATGGACATCTGTACCGTGCCTTTTCCAATAGAAACCGTGCAATATTTCTATGTTCTTAAGGTTTCAAGTATACAGCCGTTAAGATTTACAGTTAATCAAGATTTCGATTTAAAATAAATTCAAAATAAAATTGTCCACAGAACACAAAAACTATTAAAATAAAAAATCACTTCAATATAATTTAATTCACACAAAAAATAAACGTGTTAAGCGTTAAATCGCTAAATGCGAATCCCTGTTTAGAATTGACAAGAACGTTTAAATCTGGTATAATTCGTTTACACACAATAACCGGTACGGCGATGCTGAGATAATCATCTGTATTGTTCCCCGCCATCCCTTTAGAGGAGCCTTATCTACAGTAATTGTGAAACCAACTTATTTAAATCGTTATTCACTTTGCGTTTAATGACATCCGAGCACGCTTAAACGCGCTGTTTTTATACGCTGTAAATTAAGTTTGGTATTGGAGTATGAAAATGAAAAGAAATGAAATTAAGGATATAAATGGAAGAGCTAAAATTAATATTACATAGATTAGGCTAATATATAATAACTTATGAGATTATTCCCACAATAGGTATTTTATGCTTATGTAAACAGGCATAATATAAGTTAGTAACCTAAACTAGAATGCTATACCCAACCCAACTCGTTCCATACCACCAGCCTATTCAATGCTGGACCTATACCAATGTTGAACACGGGTCTTCAGAATTATACCTTAAGCACTCTGTCACTCTTTCTCTTAAACACATATACAAGTAACACATATTGTTTACTTACAGTTAAAATAAGACTTTTCATTACTTGCAGTGGCTGCACTTCTCTAAAATTTATTCTTAATTTATGTTTACTAATAATGCTGATTTGCTACTTTTCCAAAGCTAGATAGCTTACTTTACCTATGGACGCTCGAAGCAACTGAACGTGAAAAATGATACAGCATTAAGGCATTAAAACGCGCGTTTTCTATACCAATAAAAGCTGCAAGTCGGCAAAACGTGACGCATGTATCGATGCAATCGCCAAAACATAAATAGCTTGCCTACTAAGGCCGTTAATATTGATCATTTATTAGTAATAATCAGTTTAAGCCAATTTTTGCCTATCAGAGTTAAAGTTTGGTAATTTTTCTAGGCAATAATTGTCAAATTCTTAACTTTAGTAGGCACAATATGATGATAATTATATCTTACAAGAGCTACTAATAGACGTGGGGTCTAATACATTTAAAGTTTTTTTAATGGGAAAAATGTTATTGTAAACTGAATTTAAAGCAATATAATGTTTTTTCTCTCAATTTACATGAATATAATAAAACTTCGGAGGGTAATGTTTGCATATATGTATGTCTTATTCTTTGTCACGTCCTATAGCACAAACAGCTTAACAGATTTTAACATATGAGGTGTCGTCAGATTCGTCTAATTGCGGGAGTGACATAGAATCTAGTAGAATATAAACGCTTTCTACACTCACAGCCTCACACTAGGATTCCCTCTATCGTGGTTGCCATGGACAAATACAAGACAAATAAAAACACCCAGACCCAGAAATCTAAATTCATTCATCATTTAGATATCAGTCTGGCCGGGGATCGAACCCGGGAGCCTTCGCTCGTCAGACCGGTATGGTGATCGCTCCGCTACGCGGGTCGTCAAAATATTATTAACCAGTCGGATTTTCTGTTCATTTTGCATTAATTTATCACACGAAACAATATTACTGACGTCTGCTCCTTACCGCAGTCGAATTACAACTGACACGTTATTGTAGCACCTTTCTCATTTTATAGCACATTTCATACGTTTTCGAGTAAAGAAAAGATGTGTGTTATGGACTTTCTTTCGCCGCTTCTTCTCCATAACGTAACACCTTGCAAAGTGGTGGTAGATATATGGACGTTCAAAAAGAGTTCTGTAAAGAATCTATTTTGAATAAAATATTTTTGATTTGATTTGATTTGATTTTAATAAAGTGACAAACCTTAAGAAACAGGATTTAGTAGAAAATCATAATATTTCCTACCAACTATTAATACTAATATCCACACGATTTCAAACAAATTTTTAGACAAATTTATAAACGTTGTTGTTATAATAGAATGAGCTAGATGTTATTGGGATGTAATGTAATTCGATCATTTTTAATTTCAGTACTTAGGAGGATTTCACTGGATCGCAGATGACGAAGCCGTTTCAATAGAAATATTACCAGAAAACATAGTTTCTCGACTGCCCCCAGTGTTACCATCAAAAAGGCCGAATATAGAATAATAAGGACATATACGTATATTATCTGTATACAATAAGTTAAAAAAAATCTTTATAAGCCGACTTAAATATTGTATGTATTTTTATTATACATATTATAGTACTAGAAAATAATCAAGTTGCAATAAATTGTTACTAACTCCCATAATTGAATAACTCCCTTGAGATGAGCCACAAATGCGTTTCTACCCCCTGAAGATAGAAGGTGGTAGAACAATTTCTATGGTGGATAGATTACACATATTGGCATCAGTATCCACTTACAATGATGTGTTACTTCTATAATATAAACCAAATCTTCAAATATTCATACGTAGTGACAGTTCATTCTGCTTAAAATGCATTAATACTTGGTGCAAAAAAAGGTAATGTACACGCGTACACACAATATCTAAGATGAAACTTTACTCTCTTTTAAATCGATGTATTTTAGGCGACTAGAATGTTAAATAAGTTTTAACAACCTCCATACTGTATACTATCAAAAAATAAGGAAATAAGAATGTTTAAAAAATGAGCGTCTATTTTTAACTATAATTCTTAATTATAAACCTATTCAAATAATTTATTGTTTGAAGGTAAACAGTAAAGATAATAAAGTAAACACTCCAAATTAACTTTCTTGAGAACTTTATTGCAATGTGACCAAGCAAACTCAACATAATACCAGTGTCGTAGCGTTAGTTATAATGGACTGTCACGAAGGTTGCATTATTGAGAATAGTTTTTCTCTGTAGGAAATGCAAAATTAAAATATTGTCATTTTGCATGAAAAAATTTGCCATAAAAAAGGTTACGCCATACCCAGCCAAAGGAATGAATGAAAGGAATGGGTCACAAAATTTGTGTCTTAATCTCAGTCAGAGAAAAAATGCGAGTTTAAGTCTAAGGGTGTGACAGCGAGTTGCTGCGGCCGCGCCCACATGTCGTCCGTCACCTCGCAGCGCGCTGGTGGCAACTTGTATGATATGGGGTCGCCAGCGCCGCCGCTGAAATACAATACATTAGGAAAAATATATTTAAAAACTTTTAAGACAAGTATTCTATTCAAAAATCTTGATACCCATATCATGGGGTTGCTTCCATTTTCTAAGTGGAGATGCATAAAAAATTAAATAATCGGTACAACATATTGGATTTAGAATGATATTACTAACCTAAAAGTTAATTCAGTTGCAAAATTTGAGCCGTATAGAAGTTTAAATGAACTAACAAGGCAGGTTAAAAAATAACTTTAATTAGGGAGTGAGTTGATCTTTAATTTATACTTTTTGAGTTTAAAAATAGGTAAAAATTTAATCTAAATAGACATTATATATTCCATTCTGTTCTGATATATAAGATATACACAAACATAAGTACCTAGCACACATGCAAACTAAAAAAACTGATGCAGATTAAAAGCATCAGTATTTATATTTCTTATTTTAATACGTAGGTGACAAAAATTAAAGAAACTTACCCCAGAAATATTAACGTTTGCTTGTACGGGTCGTATATTTGGCCAGGCGGTAACGGTGGCCGCATTGGGTAGTCACGTGACGTCTTTACAAGTCGACCGTATCGCTCTAACGCACATCTTGATCGATAGCCAATCATGCCTGGAAAATCTAACACTTATATTCCCACATATAATATGTAAAGATTATTAAGATACAGTATCTCTGTACAAACTACTTGTAAATTCTAATGTATTTTAACGTAGAGTTGAACTATAAGTGAAAAAGGAAATTTGTTTTTTAGTCCACCTGCGTGCAGTCCACCTGATGGTAAGTGGTTATTGCTGCATATAACAATATGTTATATGACAATATGTTATATGACTGTTATGTGACTAACTCCAAATAGCACTCGTTCTCCCTGAAGCCGAACCAGATACGTTGCCGATCCTGTGGACTAAGATGGTTGTCTCATATTTAAATCAGCCGGCATCTATACCACTCCATCCAAGTGGATTCTATTATCCAAAAGTACCATTCGTTTTGGTGTGACAAGGCTTGGATTTTACGCTTGGCAATTTACACTTGGATCGGGCATTTGACCTATGGTGTTGCATGTATCACTAACTTTTTGAACTGCATACCCATTCCAATACAAACTATCCTTACCTGCAGTTGTTGTAGGAAAAGCTGTTGGGGAAGGATCAATAACAACAGGGCAGGGATCTTTCTCTGGTTGGCAGCTTACCGAGTGAAGTCCTGCTCGATACTCGTCAAGTTTGAAACCTGTTTTCAAGGAAATGGTCTGAATTTTTGGTTAAACATTTATAAAAAATAATGCGAATCGAAAACATAATTTGGGTTTCACGGTAGTTCATGCTTTTCCAACGGAATTTTGACTGGATCTCTATTATATTTACCTATTTTATACTTTCCAGTTAGCGAAATTTTATCCCTAGCTTATTTAGCGGTAGGTTATTCAATAATGAAATAGTTATTTATGTAAGTATAATGTTGTACCTACCTAATTTTTGGGCTTCCTCCTCTTGTATGTCACGAATATAATTATAAAAACTCCATCGTTGTGGCCACAACCGAGCTGCTTGTTTGCTTTTTCGCGTCACAGCATTCCTGGGAAACATAAATATATACCTAAATATTTTTTGCTCAAAGGTGGAAAAGGACTATCTAAGCATGTTTTTTTTCTCGCATCTATATTGTATTTCTCGACCTTCTCAATACTATAATCATCTTCGAATCAGAATAATCATTATAGAGTAATCATACTTCATATATTATGTTGATCTGGAACCTCATTAGAATTAATACGCCTTAATGCGAAGGCCCTTTAGCAAACAATGCAACGAATAAAGGGCCATAAACGAACAAACAAGACCTCGACTTAATCCCTATTAAAGGCTGTATGAATATGCGCCTTAAGCAGAAAAATACGGTAACCTATACAGTTAAGTGACCATTTCATTGGAAGCCTTCTTAACATACCAAATATTGTTTGTGGTTTTTTGGCTCAGTTAATCATCATTCACCAAAATATAATTTTATTGGTGTCGCAAATAGATTAAAATAAGTGTTTCATTTCGTTGTTATAGTGTTTAAGTAATAACAGGCGCGTTTAATGTTACGTCCGTTAGTAATAATTTTAAACAATGATTGCTAACCAAATTTCAAAATTTGAGAATTATTGCCTAGAAATAGATAACCCCCCTTCTTTTAGGAAGTCGGTTTAAAATTAACAGGAACTTTGGTATTGACTAATTATTACTAACGGGCGTTTGTGAAAGAACTTCCTATGACTACTAACACAGTATCAAACACGAAGTTATAAATTGTCTACACAAGAACGAGTAACTCGGAATAAATAACACTCGAGCTATGAAATTACAGTTTTTACGCACAGTATTCCTTGCGCCTTTACTGGATCTGTTGAGGGTTCCCTACGGACGCCAATAGCTGCGGGCGGTTGTCCTGAATTTTCCATAACTACTTACATATACGAATAGAATATAGTAACTAGATAAAATATTCCCAACCTATTGTACGCTCGAAAACTAAAACATAGAAACAGTTACCACGTTGATAGCGTCCCTATCGAACAAACAATTTGGAACGTGAGATTTCGTTACGTGGGAACCAGTTAAGTGGAACTCGGTTTGTCATTTATATGTCCAGGTTGAATGATTAGTCTTTTTGCCCTGCTTGATAAGGAGATGTAGAAAAAATAATAATAGAAAATGATTTAAAAATAATACTTGCAAGCATTTTACTGCTAGCAACGTAGGTACCTTTATGTACGAGTATGTTATAAATAACACGGTGAAAATTGTCTCTAATTGACGAGACGAGGAGCGCCGGGTCCAACAGCGGGATGAAAATTTCCTTTGGCAAGTTTGGTTACGTGCCCAATACCGCACCGCCTGCTGGGTCTCTACCTATAACTGGGGAACGCGGAGAATATACCTACTCTACAATATACAATATAGCATAGCAAAATATAGAATATCACGCAGCTACAATTCGTTCTGGTATGATATGATACGAAATAACATACGGCCTCCGGTAAGGTTTTACCGACTGCTATCCTATAACAACGACCGGTGGCTCAATGTGCCCTTCGAAGTAATGAAGTTCGTATGAAATTTTGCTACTAGCAGCCACCCATTAAACTTCTAACCACACCCGATGTACTCTCGACGGCCAAATCGTATAGATAAAACAGTAGCTATGTACCTACTATTTTAATACAGTTCCTACTTGTACTTAGGAATGTAGGAATAATTTTGCAAAATCTTAACTAAGTTTCATGGAGGTACCTCAAGGCGTAGGCGGCAGGTGGCAAGTTATACAATAACAACTTTGGCACTAAAACCTATCGGACAAAGTTTTAAATACTTTAGAAATTACTTAGCCAAGTCTCGGTCGTCCCATTTTAGTGCAATTTAGAAACTTTGCTAAATTAATACTTAGGCAACTTTTTGTCGTACTCCCTTTTTGTTTGAAAATGGTTAAAGATCATAGAAGTATTTAATTTTGGGTTGATTATTTATTACAAGGGCATGTAGTACGCCTGGTCCCTTGGCACATCATTCGACCCAGAACACAGCGGAACTAAACGATTAGATGTTGTTATTTGTCAGACATAAGTGTAGGTCATATATAGAAAATACATAAGAGGTAGAACAATTTGGGGTTCTCGGGCACCGAGATCTTATATCCTATCAGAACGAATTGTAGCTGCGTGGTAGAGTATATTCCCGGCGTTCCCCAGATATAGATAGAGACCCAGCAGGCGGTGAGATATTGGATACGTAACCAAACTTGCTAAAAGAAATTTTCATCGCACTATTGGACCCGAAACTCGTTTTCCGTTAATTAGAGGCAATCTTCACCGTGTTATTTACAACTTACTCGCACATAAAGGTTGGTAACAGTAAAATTATTGCAAGTACTATTTTTAAATCATTTTTTATTACTTTTTCTACATCTTCTTTTCAAGTAGGTAGGGCAAAAAGACTAATCATTCAATCTGGACACATAAATGACAAACCGATTTCTACCTCTTCTATAATGATATGCATGTAAATACAAGTTTCTGTTAAACTATAAAATATTTTTATGTACCTAAAGGTACTAAATGTACTCATATAACACACTCATAAGTAAATATATGGACTCTGATTATATAAAGTACGTATTTATACGTAAAACGTGTTAAAACGTATGCTACTAAGAAACAGGTATAACATTGTAGAGAGAAAATATGTTGGAAAAATATCCGGCGTCAGGCACACACGGCTGTCTGGCCTGTCGTGTGCATTCCGGTTATTACCGAGCCTTCAGCCGACAGCCAGCCCTTGTCCAAATATTCGATATCCAGCACAGAACGCTTTTCATATTTCATATGAAATAAATCCGCTCTTCGTGCGCATTGAACTATACATTGCATTATAACTTTTGTTACATGTTTAATGTACCTACCATGTTTATACATATTTTATCATGTATTAAGATTATAATACGTACATAATAGGCTCATGTGAAGTTTCCTTAAGCTTTGATTTACAGTTTTTACTAGCTTGTACTTTTTATGTAAAAAAGTTTTCATTTTACTGATCAGGTAGTATGAAATGATGTATGAAATATGAAAAAGCTTTCGAGTTAAAGATCGAAAAATAACTTACATATATAATACACATACTCGTATGTGGGTAGGTGCTTAGGAAAAAATAAAAAAAAAAACACATTATGATTATATTGCATGAAGATTTTATTTTCTTTTATGTGGTTTTTATAATATCCATAGGTAAGTGATATTTCAAATAAAATAGCTAAAGTAAGTACTAAAGTAATACGAAACTAATTTGAGAGCACAAAAATGATTTGTATTGAAATTTCATACTAAGGCCAAAAGGATATAACTGGCCAAAAGTCATTGGTAAATACAATTTCAAAATTTTTTTAACAAAAAGTACAACCGACTTCTATGTCACTAAAAAGTATAAAATAATAAAAAAAATGTTGGTTTA
>DWIJ01000242.1:0-12632 GCA_018248315.1 Chioides albofasciatus
TAATCAACTCGTTGATAAACGGAAATCAACGGACACGTTTCGTTAACAAGAAATCCCTCAACGACCCATCACTACATCAAAGGTATTTGAATCTACCAGTCCACAAAGGGGCCAGTGTGGTAAATTATAGGTAACTGAAACTCTAATTATGAAGTGAAAAACAACGCGACCGTATGATGCTTGTCATTTAATAAAGTTGCATCTTACGAGACTTTGGAGTTTTCATTAAATGAATACGAAATTTCCAGGAACACCTTGAAATATTAGCAGATACATAAACATATGACGCATCTGAATGCAGGATTCCCCTCGGGGAAGTAACAAAGTTTGTAGCATCCTCTTGGTTTTATTGCGAAATGAACTCAAAAGTCTCTCATCGAATTTTTCATATTCTCTGTCAGCTTAAAGTCATGTCATTATTCAATTTTTATGATAGAACCTTCGAAAACTTGGACGGCACGCTTGGCAAGTCAACACTACGGCACTTTGCATGTTATATAACTTTTGGCACGAATGCTGATACTTAAACATGATATCAGGTCAAAGTAATACCAGTAATCCGCATTAAACATGGTGGGGTATAGGTATTCCAGAGTTCTAAACTTGTCAAGTTATGAGAAGAACCCTATACTCAGCAATACTACCAAGAAAAGGATCGCAATAAGTCAAATATAAACGAGCATCTAAGATGCAGTATTTTTATTTCTTGACGACTTTTAATTGATTAACGTATTTTCAAAATCTACAGCGTTTCAAGATGAACTGGAACAATCAGACACAATATTTATCGTGTTACTGAAAATTGCTTTACTCAAACAAATTGCTTAGTATAATGGGATGAGCTAGTGGTTTTCCCAGTAGAATGATTCACAAATTCAACATTAAGACCTCGGCTTCTGGAAATGACTCAAGCTCAAACCAAGCGATCGTAAAGATACAATCATTCCGAACCGCCGTAAGCTCCTATTAAATGTTTATTTTTAACGTAAACTATCACTCAATCTATTTCGAATCTTCAATTTGAATGGTATGCTACTGGAGATTCGATGTAATGTCGGATGATATTTTTAAAACATTCTTAGTGTGCTTGGCATCTTAAAATTTAAATGTACAAAGATCTACATGAGAACAAAGCTTCGGGAAACAAAACAGCGGAAAAGTATACAAGTAGTTACGTAAATAATTAATGGAATTCATAATAAATTATTGAACAATAATAATTATGCAAAAACGCGGTAAATGCATTCAGCGTTTTATTTTGACATTTTGATTTTTTAAAACTATGCCTTTCTGACATGTGTCAAAGGCAAAGGTTATTTCAAACTGCCGCTCAAAAATGAAAAAATAATAATTACGAGCCGCGAATTATCGTAGGAAACATTCGGAGGCCGCGGTTCGCATTTGTTGGCTTGGCACGTCTAGCGGCTATGTAGGGCATTGTGTCAGCGACCTTCCTGAGGTCACACGTGACTTAGTGAATGGTCTTTGTTTAGAAAGTTTTGAGGCTATAGTGGCCGCACACGTGCAATATTGACAGTAATATTGACAAAATAATTCACATGCATTATGATAAGAATATTTATGAATGAATGCTATGCAAACAGTAGGTACAATCGTCAATAAATGCGTGCATTATCTGTATTGTGTGTACTCACTTTGTTAATACTGTCAATAACACAGTGTGTGTGGACACTAAGAGTACTGTGATGGAGTAATAAAGTAATTTATATAATTAATGCATATACGTGTGCAAATAAAAGCAATAAATTCTATACCGGTTTAATAACCTTCATGAAATGCCAACAGTTTGTCCGACAAGGGCTTGAACATTCCAATTTGGTTTAAAATTATATATTGAAATTGATGCAGGTAGATTTCTTAGTACGGGGAAACACTAACAATGTTTTATCTATACTAATTATTATAAAGAGGTAAGATTTGTTTTTTGGTTGTTTGAATTGGATAGGCTTCGAAACTAATGGACCAATTTGAAAAAATCTGTTACCATTAGATTCCTACATTATCCCTGATGAACATATATTTAAAATGAGAAAGAACACGGATCCGCGGGAAAATTTCGATAGTGTAATGCAACAGGCGAAGCCGTGGGATCCGCTCGTTTCATATATTTTTATATAGGGAGCCTTTGCTTTATTGTTATAGATTTTTTAATGACTTCCCGTTATAATTTCTCAAGTTCATAAGATTAATTGGAACGTAATTCTTAACCTCGCAGTATTGGCTAATCAAGCTACTTTCAGTTTACCTTGATTCATGTTACGCTAAAAAAGAAAGAACACTTCCCGGAACAATGCATAGCACAAGCATTTTATTTTTCTTCTTATTACTTACAACTGCTATAGCAAAACGACTATAAAATTGCCTATTATTACTGTTAGTAAGATTCTTACACACACGCGACCATCAAATCAAATCAAAACTGCATTAAAGAATTTACCTCGTGTGAATGACTTTGAGCGGCATGCCAGCTTTTGTTGCGGATTATTTATTCAAAATTCTACTTTGCTATTAACAAAATCATCATTATTTGTATTGTGCGTCATTGGTGTAATTACGCAAAGCGACAAAATTTGGAATGTTTCAATATATATGTATTTCTAACGCTATTGCCTGTAAAAAACTCAAAGATAGATTAACTTATCTATCTTTTTTTGCTCTGAGATATATTACGTGTTATACGAAAGTGAAAGTTCTGTTATAATAAAATGGAAAGTGGTTGTAAAGTACACTTTGTGAATATCAACCAGAGACAATTACGCTCACTATGGTCGTAGAGAAACCACGCTAATGTGGTATAGAACAAAATAATAATTCGTTGATACTCTCTTATTTTCCTATACTTATGAAATAAATGAATCTTTGTGAACTAGTTGCTTAACTGTTTTTCTGCATAAAACAGCTAGATTAGGAACTGCTTTGTTCATGAGACGCTTACGCGCCGTTATTAATATTAAATCTATCCAAAGCTTCAATCTTTAGAACGAAAAAAAATTGAAACTTTACTACGAAAAGTATATTTGTTTCTACTATTAATTATAACTATTGAATAGGTAGATACTTCGCAAAAAATGCTCTCATTCAGTGCAAGTCAGATAGATAATAAAATTGCAAAAAACATTGTAAACACACTATGCGAGGTATTTCGACGTTAAAGCCGTGAACACTAATATATGAGTCAGGTTTGAGTCAGTCGAACAGAGGTAAACGATCCACATGAACTCGTTAAACTACGTTGATCTCTGATATATAAGGCTGATAATATCTCTTTGTTACTCAGGGCTATAGCTGCCATCGTATCAGCCATATCAGTGCTACGGGGCCTCCCAGTTACAGGGGCCCCTTGGGTAAATAAAAATTTTAACATGTTACCGACAAAATCACTTTGAATTCGTAGGCCGTATTATAAAAGGAAATAATGAATCATTCGTTGGGGGGCCCCGAAAAATTTTCGATACAAGGCCCAACTAAAGCTAGCTAAAAATGTTGTTACCATTCGTTAAATCGGGGAATCACGGTTGACAAATTTGAACGTTGGTTGTCAATAAACAATCTCAATTCAACAAACATTCAGTTTTCACGGCTAAAAATCGAAATTTGTCTGTTTCTAGTAAGCAATGTCAATATTTGGCAAACCATTGGATAGATTGAATATTATTAACGGGCGGAAGCATCCGTTAGCAAAATGAAGTACGGGATAAGTATACAAAGCAGTTTTACATTTTATTTCAATTGAAGTTGACCTAATGAAGACGTATTTGGCGTGCCAGATACAGCTGATTAAATGGCATTATCTATTTCTGATGCTGGTAACCCTTACACTAGAAAAGAAATAGGAAAAATCTTAAAGTAAATTGCTTTCAAAATTTGCAACTTAAATTTAATTTCAGACAAAAAATATGTACATATAGACGAAACACGTTATTTACTTAACTACAACTTATAATTAGGACCTAAATCGTAGTGAATTCTTTGTTATAATAATACTATTAAGTGTAGTAAATACGGTGAGAACCATACAAAATTACTTGTAATCAATGTCCACTTCAACAGCCAACGATTCTTCATAGAAACGTGATTAATCAAATTCCTGGAAATAATGTTTTGCAATACATGCTAGCTCACCACACTTAAGCAAACATTAGCAATTGTTTAAATTTCTTAAACAATGATAATATAACGAGTAAGACTAAACAATTGACGTAAATGTGGACGCATACGTAGATTTATTGTTTTACTAGCTGTATTTGTTCGTAGCTGCCTTTTCATATTTAATCCATTGTGGTTCTATAATTCAACATCTACCTGCCTTTTGTTACTCATTTCGAAAATACAAGAGATACATGCCTTTTTGATTTTGTGCCTTTATTATTATTATTTTTGACTCTTAATAATTTCGAGTCTTATGAAAGTGCTAACATCAAGTATTTTTTTTGTTTCAACAGTCATCAACACATTAGTTTTCTCATTGCTGGGCAGGAGTCTTCATCTAGAATTGTCAACGATGTTGGCCAAGTGGGGATTAGTAAAATTCACTGGGCTATTTATTTTAATGGCTGATATTATAGATCGCGGAAAAGTTAACTTTAAAAACAGAAAATTAATGTAATTTCATTCAAAATCCATCTTCAAGAAATAATCCAGTAGACAAAGGAAGCTATAACGGTTAATAAAAGCTACATTCATAGTCAGTTCTCGGTAGATTGCAGCAGACTATTATAATGGCCTAGTTGAGCAGACTAGACTTCCGTTTAAATGGGGTTGTCTGGGAACGCTTCCTTCGGTAGACGGCGGGACTAACTTGATGTATTTATGTTACATAATATTGTCATCAATGCTATACTACTGCAGATCTATGGTGTATGACACCCGCGAAAGACGGAAAAGTGACTTAATTGTGACTAGCATCGCCGCTGGTTTTAAGAGAAGAATAGTTTATTCATATTATAAAACAGTTTCTAAAAGCTCATTCATAATAATCTTAATTTGTGCAAACAAACCTAATACGAAAGATCGTATGTATGGTTTCATAAAAAATTCAAACGGTAGGAAACAGCAGAACAGGAAACCTATAATTTGTTCAGAAAAACAAAGATTATCTGTTGCATATGCCTAAAAAGAATATCTTCTATTCAAAATCAATAAAAATCCGTACCTACTTTTTAAAAGAAGCATTTACTAAATTTATCTGCCTCCAAAAACACCAATTTTCATCGTAGTGGGAAAAATATAGTCTTCCATTTTAATTAAACGTCACACAAGATTACCATTAATATAAAAAATATAGTATGTATAGACAAAATACAGTTCATTGGGGGCTCGTGAACTTACAGCTTGGTGTGGGCGTGATGGCGTGACCTTTAAACTGCCTACACACTTATCTATCTATCGACCTTTGATGTCTGGCGTCACTCTATGGACGTGAACTGCCCCTTTCCATGAAGTGTGTTGAGTGTTCAATTGTTTATTATTCATGTGGCATTATTCCACGAACAATTTTAACATCACAATTAACTTGTGAGTATTGCTATGTTTCTATTCTGTAAGTAAGTTGTCTAATTCATGGCTGTCTTAAGCAAATCGATGGTGATTATTATAGATGTAGTCTACAACGGAGTTTAGTATTCAAACCTCCTTCAAAATCGCTCCATGTGCAGGAGTGTACTCTTGGCTACCGATTTTTATAATAGGTTGGCGAAAAAACAGTGTTCAAGATTTTTAAACCCTCCGAAATGAAATGAAACTTTATTACTTGATCTTTTCAGCTAAAATATGCCAATTTATAAACATCTGGGTATAATAGAGCATAAAAACCGAAACGTCGTACATTTTCTACTAGCGTTTGATCTTAGTATACCAGGTAACAGTGACATGATACTTAGCATGAAGCACGCTGGTCTAAAATATGTCTATCCACTTTTGTCTTGAATATCTAGGTCGTGCCAAAAGGCACTTTTCTCAAACAATGCGGAAAATCCATGACGATGGAACAGTTCTTTGGATTTCTTTAGTAAAAAGAGTGTAAAAAAATGGCTTCAAATCTTTTAGAAGTATTAAAGTAGGTACATAGTGAAGAATGTATGTAATAAAGGACATATTACGCATAATCAAAACATTGAGTTCTTATCAGTGAAGTTTCCAAGCTATCTATAATGAGCCCCTGTCACTCATAGCCATCAAGGCTTTATCGAGCGCATAATTATCTTTATGCCTTTCATTTCATGAATCATATACCATTATTTCCATCATTTTTGCAAATTTCTGGCAAATTTTCTGGTATTTGTTCTCTCTTGGTGATATTCAAGCAATGGTCTATGGGTTTTATTCACATCAACCTGTCATTCGTCAAGTTACTTTCATAGTTTGCTAGTATAAATATAAACGTGTATCGATTTTACCTTGTAGCTGAACGACCTTAACGAGTGCACTTATTCATGTTTCATAGAAAGTTATTGTAACCATTGACAATAAAAAAACTCCTATTTTAAAAAGATATAAAGTAATCAATCTTTTAAAAACTATTCTTCCTCTGTTTTAGCCAAGTTAAATATTTGTTAACTTGTCAATAAGATGGGAGTCTCAGATTGAGATCTAATTTCATGTGACGATGAATATATAGAAGCTGATAAAGATCATACAGGTGATAAGGAAAGGTATGGAATTTTCGAAAAGTACAATGCAAAGACGAATTGTAGTTTTGCGAAAATTCTATTATAAAGAATGGAAAATGATTAAGATAATTGGAAGAATGACTCCTAAGGATTGGAAGGAGAGTGGATATAGAAGTAAATAGTGGAACGTAACTTGGTAAACGTTAAAAAGCGTAAAGTATGGAGCAAAGAGGAAAATCTCTAGGATGTTAAATTTGAGGAAAATATAATATGTTCCAGGACTTCCCTTAACTAAGATTTGTGAGACACTAATATAATGTTATCATAAGGAAAAGAACAAGTATTGATCTTTTCAGGAATAAATATGATGCTATCGGCTCGTGACAGCCTACGAGAATTAATTATGTTATTATTACAAGAAATATAAGCCCTAGGCACTTTTCGCCCCAAAATACTGGCATTATTAGGTCGTCGAGCGTAATTATCCTCAAATTAATTACTAAGGCTCGAGTGGATTAAAATTTGGGATGAGGACATTTTTACCGATTTGAAGAGGTACTTTTTTTAATAAACGGGCCATTTACATAATGTTAGGAACTAATTTCACATTTTTTTTCTTTCTCCTGTTTTATAGTAACTTTTCCTATACAAAATAAATATCTAGTATTTTACACATAATTATACACTTTGTAACATTATAGCTAATGATGCTCTATATAGATAATTAAGTATACTCACATTTTCACCTAGTTACACAGTTATTATCAATCCTATTTGCATGTATAACATATGCGAATTATCGGGCACGTGCTGGAGGCAAATAACCGGTTTTATCTGGTTTCATTAGCATTTTTTAACCTTATGTAATTATAAATATGTATGTATGCAACGTCACACGTTGGTAATAATTATTTGTATACTGTTTTTTCCGATGCGAAAGTTAATTATTTTTAGACCATTTACTTGTGTAGGATGTTAACATATTACTTAATACAACAACACATTTCAAAATGATTTCACGTTGAAATCAAATTTATGTAATTAACTAATTGGGTAATTTACTAAAGTTTACGAAATGCTATTCATAGTATTTATTAAAAATTATAAGTAAATAAGCCAAAAAAACACGAATGCTACACGAGGTTTAGTACTGTAAAATGAAAAAAAAACCTTTACCGTAATAAATCCAATTTAATGGCATATACTAGCTGTAAAAATCGATTAACATTGCTTTTAAAAAAATGAAGAGTGAAGAAAAATTAAAAATAAGAAGCATTTTGTAACAGACACAGATAATCTGGTAGATATTTTCATTGTTTGTCCGATATTTCATACTAACGTAACACAAAATTCCAGAACACCGTTGTTGCCACGAAAACAAACAGTGTCAACTAACAGATTGAACATTAAACAAGGAAAATAACGCTATATCCGTATCACTATTTCAAAAAACGTAGCAACCAACTGGACAGTATTGTTTAAAGCTTTTTCGCACAAAAAGTCACGCATTGTTTATGTCAGAAACAAAACAAATAGGAATGTTTGTCTGCCGCGCTGTGACCATTTGCGACACGACTCCCTCTTTGTGCGGATGTGATAACGTCACTTAAAAATCCCTTACAATGCTCTTAACTTGTAAAAAGCGACAAGTTCTTACAAAAACTCACCCATACAACGGCTAGAAGCCAAATTAAAGGCAAAAAAGGCGCTCGTTGCGTTCCGGCGCGTACAGAGCGATACGTCTCCTCCGCCGACAACAGACAAACTGATCGTTGAATGTTTTGCCTGCGTTATATTATAGTCTCGTTGCTTTAGTCATTTTAGGGCTGCCAGTAACGTTATAAATAACGCTTTCAATATCGTTATAACGTTACAACGTAAAATTAACTATTTTATACTGAGCAACATAATAATATTTTAATATGCCTTACGTACCTAACTACCTACCCATAAATAACTTTTAAGGAATGTTAAGAAGACTCTGGTACAATTGTTACATTATATGTGGAAATTAGACTAAAAATAACTTTAACTGTTGTTTTAATTTTTGATAAAACAGGTGACAACTAATGTAGAATGTAGAAGAAAAATTTTCGATTGGTGACACGGGGGAAATAAAAAAGCTTCTTAATCACGATAAAGTCGTTTATAACAATAAATTACATCAGTAAAAAAAAGTTGCAAAAACCTTCATACATTTGTAATATGTTGATATTATTGCTTCCAGTTTTTAAGTAGCCTAATGTAACTCATGTACCTACTGAATATTACGTAAATTAGTATTAACTTAAACATGTATTTAGGATTAATAATAGTAATAATAAATAACGTTATCTGCTATGCTGTACACCAATAACATAACGTTTAGAAAAGCACTTGTTGTTCACACAACGTGGCGGCCATCTTTGTGCGCATGACAAGCTGACAGCTGCTCCCCTCCGTCCAGCTGACGCGTCACATCGTTCGAAATTTAAATTATTTAAACCATTGAAATCACACCAAATGTCCGACTATTCAAAGAACAATCAGTCGATACTCAAACGCCATTTATTTTTTATTTTTAAGGTTACCTCACACGAAGCATATTACCAAGAACAAGGTAGTTAAGTCATGAAGTGTTATTTGCCGATATCGATTCAGTTTGATACCATGTTGATATTAGCTATTGTTCGTGTTTCATGAGACGTGTTAATTACTGTATTGACACTATTATTAGGAAAAAATAGGTAAATTTATGTTGAGTAGCGCTAAATGCAAAGTTTTCATGACGTATTCTGTTTAACAACGTGATCTTAGTTATTTTCATTTTGAAAGGGACTTTCCTTGTTTCCTAAAGTCATTAGATAGGTACTGAAAAAAATAAATTAAAAGAAATAGTAAAATTCGTCCGGTATAGTCAATGGACACTAAAATTAGGCGTCTATGACAGAAAAATAAAAAAAATATCGAAAACGAGCAAATCATAACACTGGAGCTGTAAATACCGTTGATAAACATGAAACAACTAATAAAGTTATTCAAAAAAATTTAAACATCTTTTAGAATGCATAATATGTTACAAATAGCGAAATTATTATAAAGTTTCTTCCGTTTGCAATAAATACCTAATAAAACGCTTACGTCATAATATTTTAAAACAGTAGTAGGAAATACCCTAATATAAAATTAAATATGAAGTTGATTACTGAACGATTAAAAACCGGTACAAAAATAGGCTCAGGCGTTGGGAACTTGTATTTTTTGAGCACTTTTGAGTTGATTCATGTAGATTTTCTTATGAAGTAATAATGTATTTATCGTACGAAATTTGCTAAATTTACTGGTTACACCTTGGTAGCTTACAATTAACATCGACATAAATAATGAATTAATATTTCCACTAAACTACCAGTTAATCATCTTTTCATATTACCTTATAACTGTGCACAATAACTCTTTTAAGAAAACTAATAGTATACTCTTTTATAAGTATGGCACTTAAATAAAATGATAAAATGATAATTATTCTTCGAACCTTTATTCTTTTTGTACATTGTATCTATGTAACAGTGTAGATCATATTTGTGTAAAGAATAATTCTAAAATCTACGAGTTTTTTTTATAACAATAAAAATAATGTAGTTCACTTAAATTACAACTAATACTAAGGTGGACATGTAAGGTAACAGGTGATTTAATTTTCTACAATCCGCCATGCTACTCTGTGACGTCATTCTATAATCTAAAAAGCTGAATTCCCGCTGAAATATCAAATTCAAGTCGGACTTGATAGTGGCGCCGCCATTTCGAGTTCGCAAAGAAATTTGTTTTATATAAAGTGTAAAATATTTTCATGCTAACCACGATGTTAATCATACACGTGTATTTTACACGAGTCAAGTGTTTATCAGTTTACCAATAAAATTATTTACTAAACTGATAATTGACTAAACCGAATCATGACTTGGTTTCATGAAAAGTCGTGAAAGACATCAATTTTAATATTACGTTTTATGTTATCCTACCGTGCAGCAATTAGGGTAGGTATATGCATTAAAAATTGCATTAATTTGAAATCACAGATTATGTAATTACTTGTCGGATTGTTAAGTTACAATGTGTGTTATTGATTACGGAATTTTAACTAACGTGCCGGGTAAATTAGTTCACGTGACATAAATAGTATGGCCGCATGACTTTTGAGGTCTCGTGTTCGGAATATCAGTTTCGTAGAAAATTGATAATGAGAATTTCGTCACGCTGTTATTGTATTGAATTTAAACTTGTGTCGCGTGTGTTTTTATTATTTTTATTATGCTGATAGAGCACGTAGACTAAATCATTTGTGTAATTAAGATAATATATTACAATCTGGAATGATACTATTTTCCCAAATAACAAATATTCCCAAATATTCCCATTTAAGAGTATTTTACTGATATCATTGAAAACTGTTTGTCATGAGGTTTAGTTGATCAGATATTCATGAATAACCAAATAAACTACCTACATTACCCCTAATAAGGAAGACTATCGTTACGTCCATCCATTTAAATAATAGCTGTCACACAATGACATTTTGAAATCCAATAAATTCGTATCTCCATGTCAAGTGCTAAAGAGCCACTCTCTTCTCGGGGGCGTAACTGTTAGGGACCAGTGAGTATATCCTGTAGGACCTCTAATAGCACAGGATCTCTAATCGAATAAAACAGTTCACAAATCTCAGGAAGACTGTCTTTGAAAAATAAAAATGTTAAAATCTTTAGACAGAAACTCACCCTCTCGTTCCCCTATCACAATGACATAGCTACGCCTATTTGTATTGCTATAACTGAACCATCTCTACATTGCTGCAAGTTGGTTGTCATCCACAGCGAGACACGGGTCTATACCTACAATGTGTTAATTTGAATTGGTATCTTTATTTTTGCAAATAATATTAGCAAGCACTATATCAACAAATTTTTGCAAAGCATAGAAATAAAAAGTTATACAATAAATATAGTTTTCTGTTATTATCATTTACTTTTTAAAAAGCATTTATTTACATATCAAATGTGTGACAATTTCTGGAGCCTCCTCACCGTTTTCAGTACTAATTCTTGTAATTGAATAAGCTTCCGCTAAGTAATTCCCATTTAGGAGTAATTGCTGCATTATTGTTTTCGGAGAAGTTTCTAGGACACACAAGTGGGTTTGCTTAAGGTATCCGATATAAAATTCTTGCCAGCATGCTAGTCTGTATTCACAATAGCATAACTTAACTCAACAATTATGTCATCAGAATTCGATTACAGATGCATTGAAAACCTTGGGGAATGTGAGAAAGGAAGGAAATGTGGCACGGTACCGGCATAGCTGAAGAAGTAAATTCTACAAATTTGAAGTAAGTAAGTTGAGTAAAAATGTATGTTTAGGTTACATGTAACCAAATGAAAGAAGCCCGTATGAAACTAAATAGATCATTGACACATTGTGAGCCATCTGGGTGAGGTAGAGATAGTGATCTGGTTTAAACGAGATCGCAATGACGCATAACTAGTATCCCTATAGATCTTACAGTGATATCTTACTCAAACCACGAAGTTACTTAATAAACACTTTCAGTACTCTCAGGCTATAAATTGTCAAAAATCTTTTATCGTTGTTCATAAATTTATGATACATGGAACTCCCATGCAGAACTCCAAGTTTCTACCACGCATTTAAGACATGCGTCATCTTTCGACCAGTCAGATTTAAAATTTGAACGTTTAAGTTCATGTATTGCAAGTTTGCAACTACTACATCATATTCCACAGATTTTTAAAATAAAACAAACAGAATTATTTTTTACATTTTTTTATTTTCCCAAATGAGCCGTTACTCGTCTCTTATACTACATTTCTACGAAATGAATATCTACGACTACATGTTTGACAATATAATAATATAAGCAAAATAATTGATGTTAAAAGACACTACTTTTATCATATTCTGTCAACAACTTAGTTAACCGAGATCTTCACAATTCCCTTCTTA
>DWIJ01000243.1:0-12630 GCA_018248315.1 Chioides albofasciatus
GCTATAAAACTTGGATGTTGCTGGCAATACTGCCGGCAACTATTATGTAGCCTGGCCTTATTTACTGCCTCTCTTGGTGCAAATAACAGAGTAACGCATTGCAGTGTGGCCTGGGAAGATTGCAGTAACTGCTATTTTATGCAGCTACTACTATTTAGGGTTTGTATGAACGAAATGGATCACATGCGGCTAGAATAAACATTGCAGCAATCGTCTGGCTTCTTGACAACATTGGAGTAAGTATATTGATGTAAGGAGAAGTAACAATGGAGTAAGTATATGTATAGTATATAGCACCTTACATCATACATATTGCTAAAAGCTTGGACCATCTCATGAATGTGCTTGGTGTTACTGATCAATGTCTGGAAAAATACACAAGTAGAAAAAATAACCCCAAAGCAGCACGAGAACATTTTGAACTTCTGTTTTTTGTAGACAAAGAGTTTTATATCACTAATATCATATAATAATATCACTTATACACATAAATAGTCGTTTTATAATGAGACTATACTTGCTCCGAGGGGAGCCTAAGGGCATCACGGAAGGGAAGCACCGATGCGTTCGCTTCAAAATACCTGAGCCTTCATATATACACGAAGACTGAAGGACACACAGGTTTTAGTGAGTAGAAATCTCACATAACTCGATCTTTCCCCCAGAAGATCGGGCACCTTGTGAAGATTATCCGCGAGTACCAAAAAAGGGGCAAGAAAATAGTTCACTCATACTAACACAATTCAGGTGCAACAGGGGAATCGTTTGAAAGTTGAGGCCTCTGTGGCGTTGAGGCTCTGTGGGTTTTAGGTATCCACGAAAAATAGTAGAAGGAAAAAAGGTATGATTGATTTTTTTGCAGGAATGTGCAGCGGATTCGGCCAGCGGACCCGCGGTTACCTTTAAGTAGTTGAGTAAATCGGAATAATGTCTAAGGATGATAGGTGCTTAACTAACTTTTATATTTTAATAAAACAAAAACAACTCAAAACAGCGCAGGTGGTAGAGCCCGGAATTCGAAAATAGCTATTTTAGGATTATTGAACAATTTTAGATTGATCATAAATTTCGCAACGAAACCATCTGATCGCACTTTATTAAAACTAACTTCCGAGTCATTAGAAGCTTCATTTTACCCGAAATTTACCTCAAATATACGAGACAAATATCTCCGTTTCTTCGAACTTCGATACCTACTGTTCGAATTTCAGTATCCCACCGAAAGTAAAACTATGAGTTTACATATTTACGACAGGCTTCTTGTTACCATAGCAGTGGCTGCTTCATATGTCGAATATAGCTGTAATTCACAAAATTCCAAAAAAATCCAGGAAATATGGACTATGGCTTCTGAGAGTCCAAACTTAAAGCAAATATTGCTCATTTAATACAAAGGTTTGACCGAGCTACTTAACTGTCCGGATTATGTGATGTGTACTGCTTCGTTAGTTCTTTTTGGGATGAAAATCCGCAAACGCCATATTATTTTATCTTAAGTAAAACCACTTTGAACTTAAGTTTATCTTGAATAATCCCATAGCAGTTATCTACAACATCATGACGAGAGTATTGCGGACAATAAACAGCTTGGATCTATGTAGGTTTTGTACCTATATCGTTTTCCTGAAGCAAACTTCATTATATTTTCTAAATGCCGATTAGTAAAAGAAACTGCAAGTTCGTGGTCAATCTATGTCGAATCATTTTAAGCCCCTCAAAAGTCTTTCGACAAGGTTTAACGACTGCTACCATTAATAATAACTGAAATAGACGGCATAAAGCGCGCTCTGAACTATGACTGAATCATGGTGAAATGAAAATTTCAAATAAAATATATGTTGTATATATAAACTTTATGATGATGCAAAAAGGCCAATCAGGAAAATGTACAAAAAATATGGTCATTCGAATTTCCAGCAACAATTGAAACGTACATAAATCAAATTATCTCGCCGACCAACATCCTGACCCGTTTTAATACTATAACAAGCTATATATACAAAAGTATTGTTTGTCAATGCGGTATGTATTGTTTAGTAGGTTACTCTGTTTGACACAATACTCGGGTTTATTAATCATAGTATGAATTATATATTGACGTTGAGTGACAGCTAATGTAGTACTAAATTAAAGGTTTTCATCAATCCGATAACTTGAGTCCTACAGCATACTAATAAATGGTTGAATACTTTGTTCGAAAGACACCACCGCTACATCTTTTTCTGCATAATAACAACAGTGATTAGCGCTGATGAGTTCAGGCTTGAAGGGTTTAGTAAGGGAATCGTACTTATCGGAGGCGTTCCAACTCAGACCTCAGACATCTGTCACCGACCTCAGATGGGATAGATGATTACAGATATAGGCTGCGGTAGCCACTTATTATCAGGTGGACTGCAAGATCGTTTGCTACTTCAACATTTTAAAATAGATGAAATAAGTGGTCCAAATGGATTAGCCACAATGATTTTAATACAGTTCGTTGTATCGTGAGTCCTCAATTGTATTCATTAAGTATCAAACTATCGACTACAAATTACGGGAGCCTGATACGACAATCCATGGCGATGTCAATTTAGTTAACGAACATAGTTTCACTGTCAATGTTTTACTATATCTTACATTCAGTAAATGTATATAAATTATTAGACCTTCGAAATTCACGAATGGACAAAGACCTCCCCTGGGAAGGGAGGTTTGCTATAATCGGAGCACAGTTGATAACTTAAGGAAGAATGACGTTAGTGCACCTCTTTGGCGCTTATTCCCTTAATCGCCTTCTACGATATTTACTGAAGAGATATAAAGAAATAATGATATTTTAGACTGGCATACATATGATAATTTCTAAAAATTAAATTACATTTAAAGAGAAATAGAATTAAATAAATAGTTTGAGAAAAAATGAAGTGACAGTTTCTAAGTGCTTTCACAGAGATTCAAGTGTATAGTGTTGTTAAGTTACATTTAGTAGCATTAAAGGAAGAAGAAAAAGAAAACAACTAATACATAGGTACAGAGTTTTTATTACATAAAACTTACATGTATTTGTTGCTCACAAAGGAAAGGCTTCGCAGGGAGACACTGGTGTCAGTTTTCTGGATCTTCAGAAAGAAGGGGAGTATTAGTGGTATTTCGTCCAAGAATGACCTGTCAAAACAATGGTAAGGTATTTAAAATTAGTCAGAAATGTCCTTGACCTGATAGGAACACTTAGTAATAGCATACATTAAAGCTATAAGAGCACTACCTAGCTAGGTTGGCAAATAAATTAGGGTAATGGTGATCCATCGCCTCTATTTTACCATAAAGTAGCAATATTTTCATAAAAGTAGCAGTTCGGCATACACAACATAGCAAGGTACATTAATGTTTAAGAAAATAAGTCCTATTAACTTCTAGTACATTCTCATTTATTTTTATTAACTACGCGTTAGAAATTATTGTCCAGTAGCATTAAATATCTTCCCTATATTTCAGAGATTTGAAGTTCGGTGGAATTTTTGGCAAGTAGTTCACGTATACGCGTAACAGAAATTAAGTATCACTTGTTTAATCTTGAAGAAAAACGCCTTAGAAAAATCACATGCCTGCGACTGTGCTGTAAAAGATTCGAACCAGTCTTCGAATAACTATGGATTAATGATCATGATATAATTCATTCAGAGAAATCGAGATGGGGCAGTATTGGCTTACCGAGGATTTAACTGTAGAATTCAATTGTAAGCCAATTGAATTCCAACTGTTTTTCATAGGTACTAACAAGAAATGAAGGCATGAAAAACTGATAAAATCCTCAGTATGACTACTACAAATGATTTGAATGAAATATTATATGTAAATAAGTATGTAGATTCAATTGTGTAAATTACGATACCACAAAACATTAAAACTCTTGCCTATTTCGTTGCTCTACTTGCAGTAAAACTTTTCAAAAAGAGACTCGCATCCGCCCAGAATTATGTATGTTATTCAAATGAATCTATCTAGATCTATTCAAATGTTGAAGTATACACAAAAAAAACTAACTATGAAAATAATGATAATAATCGGCGGCAACATGAGTCCACAGATTCATAGCTGAATTAAAATAATGATCCTAATTGATAGGCTGCACGAGGTTAATACAGGGTACGCTACTGAATACAATAACACTGATACTAAAATTTGTAGTTGCCTGAGAATAATAATGATGGTAATGGATGGGCTCCACGAGGTTAATAGAGGATACTTTGCTCCATATAACAACACCATTACTAAAATTGGTAGACTACCTGAGAATAACAGCGATCCTAATGGATAGGCTCCAGGAGGTTGATAAAGGATACATTGCTGAATATCATAACACCAATGTCAAAATTGGTAGTCAATCTGAGGTGAGTCACGAAACCAGTGGCTACAGAACTAGTAATAATAGCATTAATAACCACGAAATAACCAGCGAGCTAGATACATCCCGATTGACTATAAAATATAATATTTCGTAAATAGAACTGGATCGCTAGTAAAATCAGTAGCTTGGGCAGTAACCCAAAAAATAACATAGTGGAAGTAAACAATTTGTATACAAATAAAAAGCTTCAATGCATGATTATATCAAAGGCATAATGATAGAATCGACTAAGCTCTACACATTCCACACTATTAAGTACGTGTTTTTAGTTTGATGGTAACTTTTTGTTTTCACAATACACGGAGCCTTCAAAATTTCAGTTATGAAGAAAGAATTGACGAGAGTATTCCCCAGACCAATCTATCCATATCAAGAAAGTTAAACATGAGATACCAGTCGAATACCTAAATTTATTAGCTGTCACGCACAGCATGAACACATATGTACATATTTGTCCAGTACATAAACATCTGTCGCAGACTAGCTTACGAGGCACAAGAGGGACAAACCCGTATATACTATCAATCTAGACAAAAATAAAACACCAGTTATATATTTCATTGAAAACTGGCTGTAGCCTGGTAAGTAGATATGACTTTGATCAGTAATAAATGAAATGAATAATATTTTTAGCAACAGCAGGAATAACATCAATCAACCTATTTGTAAAGTTTATTTATGAACTAAAAACAGCTATTTCAAAAACACTTTTTACCGAAGCATCAAATAAAAAAAGAAATAATTTTATCGAGCCTCTCGTACAAGCCTCCAATTAAAAAAACTCCGTGAATACACGTTTTTATATTCACCTGAACTGGCCAGTAGTTCTGCGGTTAAAGTTTTTTTTGCCATGGAAAAACTTTCGGTCAGTTTACGTAAATTTTCGTGCATTCACGAAAAAGCGAATTTTATAACGAGCAGCCGGATGAACGAAAGTGAGCCAATTAAAAATAAAAAATATTTACCTCTGTATTGATAAAAGGTTAAATAGAAAGGTCACGTTTTACGAGTAAAAGGAGAAAATTGGCCATACTTTAAATGGAATTTATTTTCCAATAAATACCGACGAAACCCTGACCTTGATCTAGCCCTTCAGCCCTTTTAAATGTAAATCCACAAGGTAATTATAGCAAATGGCGCCGTACATTACTCTCATCAACGCACGAGTGAATACATAATATGAGTGGAAAATATCACGATATTAAACATGCCCTATATTTTTCTCCGCTTTTATTTCATAATTTCACTAAGTCCCAGTTCCTTGTGAATCCATTAGTAGGGATAAAATGCTTACTTTAATTAGGAAATATCTAGTTCTACAACACTTAATATAGGTGGTCAAATTTCCTTCTAGAATTCTATTTTTGTTATTTTTTTTTTAGTTTTTCAAATTAAAAGCAAGGCATCTATTGCCTACACACCGATTTCTCCTGATCTATAGCGCTTATAAACTTTAGCTAATAACGGGCAACTGTAACTCGACCGCGCCTGAGGTTTCTTAATTTGGTAGACCGGTTCAAATTAATACTGCCATTAGATAATAAGATATTTAGCAGTAGCATAACAGCAGAAGTATGCGCAGCTCTATACAGATTTAAGAGCGAATAAGACGGAGACACAAAAAAGACATATTTTCTATTTGGGGTTGGTGCGCCATTGTAAGAGCGAGTTTAGTAAACATATACAATACTGTGTTTGGGCCACCAAAGATAGGGTGTCATTCCTATTTGGAATTGGTATATTTTTAACCTATACAAGATAGAATACAATATGTTTTACGAGTATATATATAAAATCGTAAGAGTATTCTGATGGTGCTAGAGATCAACGCACAGCTGAAACCGCTAAACGTAGAATCCTGAAATTTTGCACATTGGTTCTTTACATAATAGCGTAGGTAAGCGCTAAGATAGGAATTTGAAAATTTCGCCCTAAGGGGATAAAATAGGAGTTGAAAGTTTGTTTGAAAAGACAATACTAAGAAATATTTCAACAGCTGTTGAAATTATCCCCTAGAATGGGAGTAGTGGAAAGTTTGCATCACTATTCCGTTTTATAATTTACGCGTACGAATTCGTGGGCAAATACTAGTTACAAATATAATAAAATCCAACGAGAAAATATATTTTCCACACACGAAGAGTTAAGTGTGCCCTAAAAAAGAAACAAACACTTTACTACATGCTCTACTGGGAATTCTATCGTCCCTGTAAATATTATTTCATTGTACAAAACCACTACACTTCGCGTGAAAGAGACGACGAAGAAAAAGTAATCAATGACAGAAACGTGAACTCCCCGATAGTTCGGAATAGAACCTAATAGCCGTAAATAAAAACTTAACAAACACAATAAAGCAATGACAAATGAGTTTGAAAATAAAGCCCAATGGAGTTCATTTTATATTGAAATGTGCTCGTATTTGACGCAGCGTGGGTTGTACTGTATGAAAATAAAATATTCAGTACCGGTCTTTTTTATTTTAACGAGCCATTCCACTCGCACGTACCGTAGTGATTTCCGAATGTGTGTCATGTAATCTCTATAATCTCATATATGTACATCCAACCATGACACATAATATATCCATCATATACAAGGATGTCATTTCAAGGAAATAGAGTATACTACTAACTCTAATTCGTAACTGTACCTTTAATTTATTTGCAACAATCATGGTGAAGAGTATACTTAAGGCAATGCTCACTGTTCACATGAGAAATTCGCATCCATTAACTGAATACAAATATGGTTATATACATTAGCATAATGAGCTCAAATATTAGCTCCAACTTTGTAATCATAGAGTTGAGTTATCGATTTTTTTAAAATAACCCGATAGTGACATTCCCCTCCACAATCCCACGCCACTTCAAATTGGATAATTTGCAACGAACACTTGCCTTTCCCAGCGGCGGTGTCACGCGCGTGCACCGCCGATAATGAAAACTGACAAGCGATCCCTCACCGACGTCGAACTCCCAAATGAATTACAAACGTTGTGTATTGCCTGCAGTATAAATCATCGTACGTTTTGTACAATTCCTATTTGTGTACCAATCCATCATCAAGTTAGTGCCCCATTCATGGGGACGGGTTTTTTCATCGAATAACAACTTTTAGGCTACAGTCTGTATCAGCACATAGTGCAAATAAAGAAAAATAATGTTGGGTGCGGTCGCGAATTGAATGGATGACCGCTAATGGCTAAATCTCATGCGTGTTTGCGTGCTTTAAAGGGCTTGTGCTTTTCGTGTGCGTTGAACAAAAATATGTACCTCATCCGCCATTCTCTACTGGTGGCCATCTTGGGTTTCATTTTTTTTATAATGTTCTGTATTCTACAACTTAAGTCCTTTCATTCGATGCCCATATTCGGTGGGTTGTCTTAAAATATGTACGCCGCCATTTTGTTGCTGCGAGGTATGTGAAATTTAGCTGGCAGATTTAATTACAAAAACAACGGGAGTGAAACTAAATAAAATATTGTAACAATAATTCATTGCTTCTGCCATCAGATCGCCTTAGAGCAGTGTGGTCTAAGGTAATTTCTTGGAAGATTTGGGCGGAGACCCAGGCGAATACATAGGAAAAAATATTTTGAATGAAGAATTGCACAATATCGACACAAACAAAACATTGTAGGCAGATAACTTAATTGCCCCAGTGTGTTTACATTTTTTATTTGCTCTTAAATATTCATCCGGGAGCAATATAAATGGTAAATGATACGCAGTAAAAGGCTTGTATAGCTCGACTCAAAATTATTATGCAAACAAACCGGGCAATTAATTAATAACGAACTAAAATATTCCGTTAAAGCAGTGATAGCCTAGTGGTTAAAAAACTCGGCCTCTCATTCGAGGGGTCCGAGATTCAAATCGCAGGAACGCACCTCTGATTTTTATAAAATAGGTGCGTAGAAATGAATTATCACTTGTTTTAACGGTCAAGGGAAAATTGTGAGGAAACCTGCATACCTGAGATATTTATAAAAAAAATCTACCAATATACCAATACCAATACGCATTTAGCCAGCGCGGTGAACTATGGCTTAAACTCTTTTCATTCTGAGAGGAGACCCGTGCCCAGCAATGTGACAGTAATGGGATGTTGATAAAATATTCCATTGCCCATTCAATGTGTCTACAAAAATTGTTGACAACTTTAATTTCATTTGCCTATTTCTAAAACAACATCTATTTGTTACAGTAAATTCTAATATAAAGTTTTCCGGTCGAGACAAAATTGCGGAACTTTGCGAAGGGACATAAAAGTGTTCAGGACTTGTTTCTTTATTTTAAATTCCTTTTCTGCTCACATTCCCCACTGTCACAGCCATTTTTATTGCACATGTTAAATGCTTGCGGCGCCGTACGCGAGAATTTAGAGATTTTTCAAGAGAATTTCGCGGCAAAAGATTTTGTTGGAAATGTTAGTTTTAGGGTTGCTCTGCCAAATAAATGTAACCGAGTAACAAAAAACCACAAGTGTGCAAACTTATACGTGTGGGATATCTTTAGAGAGGTTTCGGAAGTCATTTAAGACTTTTTGTTTATGTCCCGTCATTAAATAAATAATTGATGAGTTATGCGTGTGTTATCTATGTAAGTACCTTGCATTGTAACTTTCCAAATATAAGTCGCGTCAATGAATGTGTGAAATAGGTCTAATTCCGAAGTCTTCAAAAAGTGCATCGATTTGGATATGCTTTTTATAATGTTTGATTTTTATACTATTTAAAATCAGAAACCCTTCAGAGCGGGGCATCTGAGTTTCTGAGGACTTCCGAGAAAAACGCCATTTTATCGCGAATATTTTACCTACTAATACTACTTAACACTTCTTGAGAATTTGATATACAAACTTATGTCTATATAATATAATACACTTAATGTTTATACCGACTATAGAAGCCCTATATATGCGTAATCCGATAAACACTTCACTACTTTTCTTATGGAATAATGCACCTACTTTACACTTTTACTTTTATACACGCGAATGGAAGTCCTTGTTAAGTTTATGAATGTTATTTCTGAAAGGCTTTGCTAGACCACTTCAATATTTTGTAATGGCCATTATATAATAAAGAACACAATCTCGATTAAAATAATGCTAGCTACTTACTACTGCTAGTTACTTTTAAAGATGGTAGAACCCACTGTGATTCGACTCCGGCGGCACCACCACCACACCTTACCCATAATATTAGATTCCCACCTGAGGTCGGCCACAGATGCGCCGCTACCCTTGAGGACTTAGCTGGAATGCCTCGGAATAGTACATCTCTTGTACCACACCTTTCAAACCAGTACACAACAGGCTTAAAACTGCTGTTACAAGGCAGATATAGGTGTAGCGGTGGTGCCGCTGGAGTCGAACCACAGACAGTTCTACCACCTTCAACAAGTGTGAGCGGCAGTAGCCATTATCATCAGACGGACTAGATGCTCGTTTGCTACTTCAACATTTAAAAAAATGCAATCCAATATATTTAATCCAGTAACCAAATAATAAGTGAATTTTTGCGAACAAATCATTTAATTCGCTGTGGTATGCGTGGGCGGACGATAATACACGGATTCATTCGCCACATATCGCACCAGTAATAATAACTGTAAACGTGGTTTAACGCTAAAATCTTTTAACCAATATAGTTTTATCCTCCAAAACGAATTTATCATTATTTCAGCATATTTTATAGCTGTATTTTTGTATAATTTTAAGATTGTAGAATCTTATGTCGATAGATTCTGGTGGCATCACCGTCCCAACTATATTTTACTAATAACAGCAGTGTTAAGAACTGCTGTGTTCAATTTTGAAGGTGTGGTAAGAGAACTTTCTGAGGCATTCCAACTTAGTCCTCAGGGGTAGCATCAGCATCAGCCGACCTCACGAAAAGCGCCAATCTTCTCTGAAGTTGAATTTTAGAAGACCATGTGCAGCATTGACCATTTACAAAACAACGGTAAACCAATGAATTCAGACACTACATAAAAGCTTACAAGTTTCTACGGTAGCAAGTATAAATATCCAATGTATTCGAGAACAAACCGACGATGTCAACAAGAGCGACAAAAGACCGGAGAGCCCGATTTCAGATTGTCTTAATATTTAAAGATTAAGGCCGGGTTCCCACTACGCCGGACGGGCAGATTTACCGGCAATGCAAAACTGCCGGATGTACTGGTGGCTAAAGAATATATATTAATATATTCACATCATGCCGGATCGGGTAAAAATACCGAGCTTAGATTTTAAACACAGCGTTTTTATAACTACGAAGCGCCGGTAGAACACCCGAACCGGAGTTATGTGTCCCGAACTATGTCCCCCGTTCATCCTGCCCGTGCTTCCCTCGCGAGGCCTCGCGTCATTTGACAGTCCAATTTTGCTTATGCGATCCGATTTAATGTGAACACTGTTGTCCGGGAGTCTATTTTTGGCAAATCTGCTAGTCTGGCGTAGTGGAAACCTGGCCTTAACTTCTTGTTGCTCTCGTATTATAGCAGCACACCTTCGACCTGTGATAAATTAAGCGATGTGAATTGCGGTGGATATTCAATTGATCGATTGAGAACCGTTACCATTTCACCTATTCATTATGAACGAATCACACTTTGATAGATGTACTTTTACATAGTATTAAGATGGTTCTCGGGGGTAGTGGCCGACCTCAGGTAGAAATCTAAACATATCTAAGGTTGATTACACATGTCTCTGGGCGGCAGTAGTCTTTTACCTTCATGTGGACTGTATTGTTGTCTGTTACTCCTATATTGTAAAAAACAATTCTCTCAGCAAGAGTCTATATCCAGAATGGGAAAGATTAGATAGAGCTCTGAGAACGAAATGAGAAATTTATCAATATAAGTAACGTTAGTTTGAAGTAGCCTCAAGTTTACACCTGTTTCTGCCTTACAGCAGTAAGCAACAGTTTGAAGCGTGTTTTAAAGCAGTTTCACAAGTTTAATTTTTATCTTCGGAAGTACCAACGCATATATGATAGGTTACGACGTCGGTATGGATTTTCTAGTACTTATGATAGTAGGGGAGGTCGATTTTCAAAACCCCCACCAGTGTCTGATGTATTGCATTGCACAAAAACTAAAAAAAAATATTGGTAAAGTACGATATTTCATCTCCTGTAGTGGCACAAAGGAAATGTAGACGGAAAATGTCTTTCTTCGTTCATAGTCTCTGCGGACGTGACGTCATGCGAAAAATATTGCCAGTCTTTATCATAAGGAATAGTAGCTAGTTTGTAGCCCCGGTGGAAAATTTAGCCGTGTTTTGTTACAATATTTACTTTGCGCTTTAAATTCCTATTACAATTAATGATTATTTATGTAGGTACGTTCTAAAACTCGTTTAATTCTTTTCATACACCATATATACATCTTTAGGAAGGTGGTTACGACTTACTAAAAATAAAAAATTGGTTAAGTAATGTGAACTGGAAAAACATGGGTTGACTTCGATAATACTTTCAACACTCATAGATACCAGGACTGGAAAATGCTGTGACGTGGATGCCATGGGCGCACACGATTCACGAATACATAACATAACTGCGTGTAAGACCGGTATGAAGAACATCGTCGTGGTAATCGTCAAACCTCAAAGCTGCTAGGTTCAATTAATTCAATTAATATGAAGGCGGTAGAAACCTCGGTGATTCCACTCCGGCGCCACAAACATGCCTATTTCTGCGTTATGACAGCAGTGTTAAATGTTGCTGTATTCTGGTTTGAAGGGCGTGGTAAGGCAAACATTTTGTGCGAGACTTTCCAACTTAGTCGGATATAACCGTATCGGCAGTTGATTACAGATGTCCTTGGGCAGAAGCAGCTACTTGCCATCAGGTGGACTGCAAGGACATTTACTACTTCAATAATCTAAAAATGCTAAGTATACATCCAATTTAACTTACTCGAAGAAATACTTAGAGCAAAGACTATTATAATGATGACTTTAAAACACAACGCAGGCACACATTATGTTAGTGAACGAACAGAAAGACCTATATTATGTGTATATAGGACAAGGTTAGGTTAGCGACTACGTAGAAGGGTGTACTCGCATGTATTTATTATTTACTGGCTTTACTGCTGAAAGCAGAGAACGTTATAGTACAGTTCTAAAATATGTTAATGACGTAAAATTAAAATTGCATGCGAATATTCTTTTTTGTTCTACTCTCCGTGGTAATATATATTCAAATATGCAAT
>DWIJ01000244.1:0-12624 GCA_018248315.1 Chioides albofasciatus
CTAGTTATCGCCTGTTTGCTCTTAAGGTCTATGAAACGGTAGCCCTTGACACATTCACTGTATCCAACAAAAATTAACTCACGTGATTTTGCATCTAGCTTCTGGCGGCGTTGTGTTGGTATATGCACCATAGCTCTGCACCCAAATATTCTCATATGGCTTAAGTCCGGTTTCTTACCAGTCCATACTTCTTCAGGAGTGATGTAGGAGAGTGCTTTTATCGGCGAGCGGTTGATTATGTGCGCTGCTGTGACCACCGCTTCACCCCAATAACAGTTCTGTAATTGTGCATTAAGTAACATACATTTAGATCTTTCAATGAGAGTTCTGTTCATGCGCTCACTTAGGCCATTTTGTTCGGGTGTATATGGGTTGCTAGTTTGATGCAATATACCACATTTATTTAAATATTTTTCAAAATTTCTGTTAATGTATTCTTTACCATTGTCAGACCTGATTATTTTTATTTTTTTATTTAATTGATTTTCAGCTCTGTTTTTAAATTCAATAAATTTTTCAAAAACTTCGCTTTTATTTTTTATTGGAAATACATGTACTTTACGTGAGAAATCATCTATAAAACTTACAAAATACCTTGCACCACCAAGTGTTGCAGTCTGCATCGGTCCACATACATCAGTGTGGATGACTTCTAGCAACTCAGTTGCCCGGGAGCCTTCTTTTGGAAATCGTTGTCTAGTCTGTTTTCCTTTAATACAACATATGCAATTAACATTTTCTTTTGACGGAGACAATTTCACACCAGTAGTACATTTTATTATTTTTTCCAAATCACAAAAGTTTAAGTGGCCCATGCGCTGGTGCCATAAATAAGTGTCATTATCAGTAACAACGGGCATGGCATGTCCTTCTTCATGAATCACATTTAGTTTATACATATCATTTATCTGTGTGGCATTTGCAACTTTTTGTCCACTTTTATTGAATATATTGCAACTGTTTACATCAAATTGTACTTTGCATCCATTTTTGATCATTTTACTAACAGATAAAAGATTTGTCGATAACTCTGGTATATAGATCACATTTCTCACCTGTATTTTGTTTATAGATCCTTGTGCATCTGGTATTCTTAAAATCACATCACCACAACATTCAACTTGTAGAACTTTATTGTCCGCAATCCGAATACTTTTGACAGGTGGCGAGGTAATGTTTTGAAGCCAATCCTTGTGCATGGTCATGTGCATTGATGCACCTGAATCAATATACCAATTTAAAGAGTCATTACAAGTGGTCACTGAAAAAGCTGCAATAAAACCATTATTATCTGTTTTCTTATTTTTGTGCCAACAATTTTTACTTAAGTGCCCATATTTGTTACAATGATAACACCTCGGTCCTTTTGATTTATTTTGTTCTGTGCTGTTGTTGTTATTTGACTGTTGGTTGGGTTTATTTAGTTGATATTTACTTCTTGGCTTATTTTTGAAGTTTGAGTAAAATGCGGTTGTGTCACTATTTTTTACTTCTTGTAATAGTTTTGTTTTAATAGAATCGGCACAAATTTTTACTCCGGAACTTTCAATAGCCATGATCATGGGCTTGTACATATCTGGCAAACCTGCCAACATCAACGTCCCCAACCACTCTTCATCCACCTTAAAACCTATGTTCCTGAGACGATGTGCTGTAGACATAATCTTGCTGACATAGTCCTCTATGTTCGAACTGGTTTCTAGGGTGGTATTTATTAAATCTTTAAGCAGGCCAACTTTTCTTGTTAAGCCTGAATCTTCAAAAGCTCGTGACAGATTGTCCCACACTTCTTTGGCAGTGTTAGCCTCTTGAATGTGTACATATATAATGGGATCTAATAGTAAGATTAATTTTGATTTTGCTTTCACGTCTTTTTTTGCGTCCACAGTTTTGTCGGTCGGAATAGCCACACATTCCCACAGATCTTCAAGTTGTAAGAGTGCTTTGACTGCAAAACTCCAGGTGGCATAATTTTCACGACCAGTCAGTTTTTCTATGCTCATAAGACCATTGTTTGTCATTATGGTAATCTTTTATAGCTGAAAAATAGAAAATACTGCGACGACCGAGAGTTAAAAAAATTTGAGGTTGTGAAAAATCGTATTTTTTCTTTTTACTTTTTTACAATTATTTTATATTTTACTGAGAAAATAACTTTCAGGTATGAGACGGCCCATAACCTGTTGAAAATAAACGAGCTTTTGAATAAAAATTATTATAATATATTTTAAGTAGCTTTTTACAGAACAAACGAGAACAACGGACAACTGACATGGAACACATTATTTTTCAGGTGGTGAGCCACAGACAATAATACACAAATTATATGTTGCCAGCGTCTGCGTTTCTCTTTTCATCATCCTCCCTGGAACGCAGACCCATTGCCTTGGTGAAGATTTGATGTTTTGGTCGAGCCAGTCCCTTGGTCAGAACGTCAGCCACATTATCATGCGTACTTTTGTAGTGAATAGAGACTTGGTTCATTGCAATCCTTTCTCTCACAAAGTGGTAGCGAATGTCAATGTGCTTGCTCCGAGCATGGTAGACATCTTGTGATGCAATGCTAATGGCACTTTGGTTATCACTGTTCATAATAATTGGTGTACTCGAAAGAGATGGGTTAAATTCTTCTTCTAATTGTTTAAGTCTGAACTGACTGAACTGAACATTGCCTCATTGAATCGTCCATCCTCTTTGCACGCATGACAGTACCAACTGACTTGCTTTTGTGTAGTGCCTTACACGATGGTAGACTTTTTGGCTGATACGATTTTAGCTTTCTTTAGGTTATGGGTATTCTACATTTAAAAAATTGAATAGTATTGGAAATAATATTCAATATAATCCATAAGAAGTAATTTAACTCAATTCGGCTAGTGTAAGGTCGATTTACGTAACAAATTTTATACGGCTAGTAACATACAATTAATAAAAAATGTGTGTTAGTATTAGATGGTATTAGCGTACACACGTAAAAGTTTTTAATGACATAATTTTTTGCGTAGCACAAGCCGCTCATCTCTTATGTCTATTAATTTGTGAAACTATCATTTATCTTTTGCCCATAAATTATTTTAGCAATTGTCACAACTAAGGTATTTCACAAGACCACTCACAACAAACCCATCAATATATCCAACTAATGTGAGACTCCGTCTCAAACTGGGTTGCGGCGTAATTTTTCGCTGAGTTCATTGCAATTAATCTGATATATTTATATTCTTTTGAATAGACTTATGTTTTTTATTTCTTAAGCACTTACCTTATTCTCCTCGCTTTCGTCAAAGCGATATTCTTTCGAGGTAGTGTTAAATTTATTAAGAGGAAATGACCCTGCCAACATTGGTTTGTTCTCTATCGGTATATAATTTCCGGTTTTTAATCCTAGTTCTAAATGAGATAGTAGCTTTTTAAATAACTTTAAATTGTCTCGAGTTAGGATTATTGTTATGTCCACCCTGACTCCGTGTGTGCCCGACAAAGAACCCGACATGTTCTTGACTAAATTTGTATGTCAATAAATGAGGCATATAGTTGCAAAACCCGCTATATCTAACGGTCCTAGAAAAAATATGAGGAAGTATTTTTTAATTTCATTTATTATTGCACAGTACTAATTGAACCTGGTAACATTTTTATCATAAGGAAATAATACAGCAACATTAAATAAAAAAGTAGAGCTATTAAGTTATAGAAATAAAGAAGATTAGATAAAATTGTAACATTACAGTAGCTTTTGAAACTCATCGTTTATTTTAGTGGGACTTGCTAAAGCAAGTTTAAAAAAAGAGTTTAAAAACTCGCAACGTTTTAGAGGATTTTGCAAGCAACATAAAATCGAAGTTGGATGGTATTATGCATTAAATTTTTCCGTTTTTTATACATTAATGGTAGTTAGTGTTAGAGCATTGTAATAAAAAAGAAGAATGCATTATACCTTTCTTCGAATTATAAAAATACACATCAATTAAAACTTTTTATTAATCAACAAGATCACAAGGCGATCTACACAGAAGTACTCGTACGTAACCTATAAAACATGAACATATCTAACAACGTTATGGGTAAGGTATTCTAAAGAATAGAAAAAACACAATGGAAAGCAAATTTACGGTAATGCCCTACATAGACGTTAGTCAAATCATTACACATAGCTATTACTTTCTGTAAATACAGACTCACATAAGTCAGACAAAGTATAATTTTCAGGATTCTCAATCATATTTTTTACTGGTAGTTCTTGTGCTTTTTCTTTAACCGTTTTATAAAATTTTATCGCCGAAATGGGTTTTTCGTAATTTTAAAACATCTTGTAATTTAGCAGCATTCGGAATTATTTCATTGGGTGGAATAATATTAGGCTGTAACCTAGTGATTTTTTTTATTTTTCTTAGTAATTCATTTTTGTACTATTTTCTGCTCGATACTCAACCTCGAACTTTTGTAAAATTTTTCGTAAAATTTTCTGATAATTTGTATAGTTAGTTTCGTACATTTCAATGCATTTTGATTGTGATTACATGAAGGATATTTTGGTAAAACAGTAGGCTTATACCAAATAAAAATGAAAACTCGACTCAGTAGCAAAGATAAAAAAATAAACTTTTATACATGTTGAGGGTTAATAAATAATATTTATACCTACATTTAAAACCAATAAGATCAATGAGCCAATCCAAATATCAATATACCTATCATTGATTGAAATATATTATCTCAGTACTACCTATACAAAAAATAGTGTCACACTCTTGTATAAGATCATCATCTTTTTTTCTTTAAGTACCTACAATATCTGGTAAAACCGTCCCTCAAAGTTTTCAAATTACGTAATTCGGTTACTACATTACATTCTTAAACACCCTGTCAAACATCTGTGAATGATTATCACGCGTCTCGGAACTTGCTTCGCGGCGATGAGATATAATTGACGACTTTTTGCGTTTACGATTCGCGTTTTTCCTGTCACTATCCATTTTGACCACTCACAAAGTTCCAACAAAATTCACTCAAATATCTTTGTTCAGGATGCGATTTCCGCGAAACTAATATGTGGGCTTTACAAATCCCACTTCTGAGCTAATAGATAAGCTAAGGTTTTATAAACTACGATATTCGAAAATTTGGGCTTATTAATCCTTTGACACATATCAACATTCCTCAAGAAAACAACTGCCTACCGTCTCTTTTTCCTCTATCTTCTATATCATGTACAATAATTATAAAATTTTGCATACTGGAATCAAATCTTGGGTGTTATTTTTGCGGACAAAGTACTTTGTAGACATTTTTCTCGATGGTTTGGTTCCAGTCACGGGGCGTTTCCTTTTTGATTTCGTGGATCTAACATGTTTTAAAATAAAATTGTCTGGATCAATCTTTTTGTATGATATTTACAATGACCGATGAAATAAAAAAACATAGTTCGAATTAAGCGTATCACAATAGTTAGGTAAGCGTTAGTAAAGTGGCCACACGTGGATTTTCTTTTTGGTAGCTAGTTACCAGAATACCTAAAAATAAAAATAATAGTTAATAATAAAAAATACAATTCCAACCATAAAGCAAGTTGCGACCTAGTTTAGTACTTAAGCTTCAAGGTATCGATCCTTGTCTGTTTCCAAAATTCAGTTAGACCAGAGAATTTATGTTAAGTGAGGGTTGCCAAGAATTACGTGGCAGAGGGGTGGTGTCGCCATCTTGCTTTTTGCTCCGCATTTTAATTTTGGTTAAGAGTGAGGTCACGTAGCGTTTTTCACCTTTGTTCATGAACACGTAATAGCTGCTTTATTTCAAAGTTACGAGTGAGAGGACCGCGGATAAGTGCAGTTACGAAGAAGTGGTTTGAAGGTGATAGAATCCTCTGTGGTTCGGCGGCACCAACGGCACACCTATTTCTGCCTTATAAATGCAGTGTTAAGCGCTGCTGTGTTCTGGTTTGAAGGGAGACATACTTTTTCGAGGCATTCCAGCTTAGTCCTCAGGGATAGCGGCGCATCTGTGACCGACCTCAGGTAGGAATCTATAGTTATCTGGGTTGATTACAGATGTCCATGGGCGGCAGTAGCCCCTTACCATAAGGTGAACTGCATCCTCGTCTGTTTCTTTATATTATAAAAAAACCTTTAAAACATTCCCCTCCGCAGTCGAGTAAAAACAGCGGCATGTAAACTCCGCAGCTATCACACGCAACTGCGACCAGGTGTTGCAATGCCATTAATATCAATTGAGCATTGACCGTACACCATTTCATGGCCACTATAAAGCGACACATACCACCCCTCCCTTTCACCTTTTAAATTATCCTGTAGAGAATTTTATAAGCCCGGGCAGAGGTCAAGTTAATTTGGTAAATATTTTATGAGCCGATTTCCGTTGTACGGAAATAATGCGATTTTATAAGATTAACGATCTTCTGTTTCCTTGTAGATTGTTCGGGTTTTCTTCGTCAACATTGTTCCACTGCTGGGCACGGGTCTCCTCTCAGGATGAGAAGGATTAGGCCATAGTCCACCGTGCTGGTCAGGTACGTTTTGGTAGACTTCACATACCTTTGAGTTTTTTCATTTATTGTTGAAACAAGTGATAATTAGTTTCTAAATCGCGTATAACATTAAAAAATCAGAGTCTGGGATTTGAACCTCGGACCCCTCGATAGAGAGAGCATTTCAACCACTACACTATCACTGCGTCTTGTCTTGAGTACCTACTGCTATTTAATTCTGAACTAATAACACTGCTAATATAAAACATCTTCAACAACTTGTACTTTAATCAATCGTTGTACCTAGTTCTTGCGTTCTGAAGAGTATCCCAGTTTAGTCCTTTGGAGTGGCAATGTGACTTCAAATAGAACCACTATTCTTTATGGAGTATGTAACTAACTCACTCGTATATACATATGTATGGAGCACGGTTACCACTTACGGAACCAGACTGCATGCATGTTTGTTACCTAAATCTTAGGTAAGGGAGATGTTCGTCTCCGAGGCATTCTAGCCTAGTCCTCAATGATAACGGCGCATATGTGGCCGACCTGACATATAAATCTAATCTTATCTGGGGTTGGTTATGGATGTCTATGGGCGGCAGTAGCTACTCTATTGTAGTTTAAAATCTACTGGTATCTACACAAATAGCTATAGATAATTATGTAAAAAAGCTTAAGCAAGATATTTTTAAATATTTTTGTAAGCATTTTTTTTGTAAATCAAAAATTACACATATTTTGGAAACTTTAGCGAGAGTGGTGACTCTTGTGGTGACAAGTACAAGTTTCACACCTGACGTATGCAATGCAATATTGACAAATGATTAAGCACGGAGTGCGTTACCAAATTTTGGGAATGCACTCATATTAAATTTATTACACGAATTATTGCACAGTATATTACACGAAAGATAAAGATATTGCAACAATATTCGTCGACGGCGCTTTGTCATATCCAGTCAGCTATACACAGGGGTGACATAAATTATCCGGAAGAATATCGAAAATTTATATTCCGACATCGGCCAGTAATTGTTCGAATATTATGTAAATCAACATCAAACGATTTAAATGTACATAATTACGTTTTTGTTTTAATGTACCAGTGAGTGGCGATTGGGTGTTCTGTCATATTCAATAGAGATTATTGGTGTCTGAAGGATAGTTGTAACACCCTTGGTTCACGTCTATATCTCTTATCTTTTTTTATAATATAGAAGTAGCAGGCGAGCATGCTGTCCACCTGGTGTTAAGTGGCTACTGCCGGCCATGGAAATCTGTAATCAACCCCAGACAAGATTCCTATCCGAGATCGGTCATAGATGCGCCGCTACCCTTGAGGACTACGCTGGAATGCTTTGGAAATATATGTCTCCCTTGCCACTCCCTTCAGACCAGAACACACAGCGCTTAACACTGCTGTTATTAATAAGAGATAGGTGTGGCGGTGGTGCCGCCGGAGTAGAACCACAGAGAGTTCTACCTTTGTCTACGATTTACCCGGGTAGAGCCCTTGTGTTTTAGCTTCAAGGGCTAGACTAATTGATAGACATTAATACTTTTTTTCTACTTGTCACTTTTAAGACGCCTTTATTAACTTAACTTAGGTATATTATACTTTACAATTTCTCCAGTAATTGTGATCTGCATCAATTTGCATTGTATAAAGGTATCGCGTATAAACATAAGTTTTACGCTTAATAATTATTTTAAATTAAAGTCGAGAAGTGGCATATAATGGGAAAAGGTTAAAATTTTACGACAAAAGTTCTTTCAAAATGAACGCTCCAATTTAAGAAATTGCGACCTTCTGCTTAAACCAACCAAACCAGAATTAATTCGTTGCCAAATCCCAACTCAATTACGATTGTGTTGCAAGCTGCACCATTGAAGTGAAGCTTGCAATGCTATTCAATTACTAAGTGCATATATACATATTGAAAGTTTAGTCTGTCCATAACGTAGATGTTACAAATGTTAGAGATGCTATAAACAAAATGGCCCTGTTCCAGTGCCAGTAAAAATAAACATAAAACAAGTTAGTAGTTATAGATAACAAATCTTAATTAAGGTGCCCAGAAATTATATTTATTTAACGAAATTTAATGGTAAATAATATAACTTACGTAAAAGACGTAGTTGTCGGATAAAATAAGTGAACACCTGTGTTAACATTGGTGTGTTTCGGTTTAAACAGCAAATTAAGTTTCGTATAAAAAAGTTGTGCAAAATGAAAAAAAAATGTTAAACAAATTAGTTATAGTAATTATATTTCAACATCTTTATTTTTTGTCGTTTAGAAGGAATAATAAATGGTATTAACTTGCAAAATTAAATTTATTTTAACTCAATCTCAACTTTAAGTAATGTTTTTACATGTGAAAGTTTTTTGAGATTTTTTGTGAGACTTTTTATAATATGGAAGTAGCAGACGAGCATGCAGTCCACCTAAGTGGCTACTGCCGCCCATGAACATCTGTAATCAACCCCAGATAATATTCGATTCATACCTGAGGTCGGCCACAAATGCGCCGCTAACCCTAAGGACTAAGCTGGAGTGCTTCAATAAAAGTATGTCTCCGTATCCTTCTCATTCTGAGAGGAGACCCGTGCCCAGCAGTGGGACATTAATGGGTTGTTGATGATGATGATGATGTCTCCGTTACCACGCCCTTTATACCAGAACACAGCAGCGCTTAACACTGCTGTTATTAGATAAAAATAGGTGTGTCCGTGGTGCCGCCGGAGTCGAACCACAGAGAGTTCTACCACCTTATATGAATATAAGCTACTTTAAATATTTACCGGTCAAAAAATAGGTCCTAAAATGTTTAGATAGTCATGTCACGACCATTTTAAACTAAAATGACCTTGCTAAATTGTTATCTGAGTGTAAATTCGGATTTCCTGGCTGACTAATTGTCTCATTATAGTTTACCGACCAACTAAACACAGACGTACATGTGACTATCTGATATGTTCAGTAAAAGTGTTTACGATAACGATGTTTGTGCTATAGGATGCTTCGTACCAAATTTTAAGATTCTGAGTCCACGGGAAATGGCCTGTAGGTTTTGATACCCTTGCGAGTTTTCGAAAATTAGCTGCATAAGCGGCTGTATCTTTAGATTGCGTTGGCTTAGAAATTTGATTTTTTCACAGCTCCAAAGGACAGTAGACCTGAATATTTGATATAAATTTCAACTTAATACCTCCACGAGTTCTGAGAATAAGGGTCTTAACGGACTAATGGACGGACGACAAAGTGATCCTATAAGGGTTCCGTTTTTTGTTTTCCCCTACGGACCCCTAAGGGGGCGTCCATAAATTACGTGAGGTATTTTTTTTTTATTTTCTGACCTTTCCTCCGCCCGTGGTGAGATCATCCCAGAATCTCATGTGCGATTTTTCAAAATGTAATTTTTATTGTAAAAAGAAAAATAATTGCTTTGTGCTTTTTTAGTTAGGGCTAATTAGTGAATGATTTTAATCGTATTACGATTACGCTTAGGATTAAATCTTAAGCATGTACAATCTGGATTAAATGCACCAAAATAGTATATTTTTTTGTTTCAATCAGAAAAAAAATGCGTGATATTTGTCGAAGCCCCCCCTCCATCTAACGTGAGATTAGATGAGATTTGACTCGACCTCCTCCCCCCCTTAAACATCTCACGTAATTTATGGACGTCCCCTTATACCCTAAAGGTAAGGCTCAATGAATGACTTGAATTTATTTTCGAAAAGATTTTTTATAATCGAATGAGTAGTTTCATAGTTTTATGTTTAAATAAACATAAAAATAAAGCAAAAGTCTTTTTTGATTTAAATATCAATATAGATAAGTTAGGAAAGAGTTAATTTGCGTAACTGCAGGATTTCTTAATTGTAATATTAAGTAGCAATGTTCATTAGAACAGGTTTTAAACTATTTCTATCAACCAATGACAATAACACACAAACAAACTTACTGTTCAGTAGTTATCATTTTGCAATTAAATGTTTCCTTATTTTTATTGTTAGTATATCGGTTAAAAGAATGGACACCTTATACATAATGTTTGGGTCTGCCTCGTTGTCTATCTGTCAGTTATAGCCTAATTTCTCTGGATCTGTTGAGCAATAAAACTTGACAATAATATGACTTACACAAAGGTTAGGTGTACGGAACTTTCTTCATACAAGTCCGACGCGTTCTTGATAATTTTAATATACATAACTGTGTACATAACTGTAGCGACACACGCTTATAAATAAAGGTTGCGTTTTGACGAAGGAATGCGATATTTGAGAAAATATATTATGTCATCTGTTGAGGAAAAATCGTTTTTAGGTATATGACGACTGTGCTGATGAGATTTTGAATTTTGGTATTGTGCAGATTTTTGCAAATAGCTGCGTACAAATATGTTGAAACCCAAAGGGCAAAAAATAAGGGCAGACACTTTAATTTTTTTCGTATGTACCTAATAGAATCATTGTACTAAGTATAAGTAATCTAGGTAGGTACATCAAAAATCTGATTACTTCTACACTAATATGATTTTCTATTTGTTTGAATTGAATAGGCTCCGAAACTACTGGACCGATTTGGAAAATTCTTTTACCATTGGAATCCTACGTTATCCCTGACGAACATAGGTTATATTTAATACCAGAAAAAATAGGGATCCGCGTGAAAGTTTCGATAATGCAATCCAACGGGCGAAGCCGCGGATTCTGCTCGTCTGAGATAAAGGCGAGCGAATTTGTCTTCCGCCTACGCTGCTCTTCGTATGGCAATGTTTTTTTTATATTATACAGGTCTTACAAATCATTATTACTTTAGATCCACACAAATTATACTATTACATCACTAGGTTGTTATTGTATGAATCATACAAAGTTTACACAAGTTTAAACAATTTTGTTAGCGTCTTTTCACTAAACCGCATTGGAATGACGGGGTACATTATGTTTAAGGCCTGAGCCTTCCGGCTAATCACTGGTTAATGAAAGTATTAGAAGTAATTAAAAATATAATATATAGAATCGGGATCACTTTATAAGATTAATATGATTCTATTACGGCCTATAAAAATAAATCTTTAAATCGTATCTAGTTAAGTTACTACAATATAGAAGATACATGTACTCAGTTCTCTTATTCGCATGTTACTTCTTTTTTCTCTGTCCGTCTGTACGAGCTAATAATGGCAACGGCTAAATCGATTTTGGCAGGGCTATCGGAGAAGTTAATGACATTCATAGTTTTTATTCTTGCTTTAAATTTAAATATATTTACGTATTTAATTTCAAATATGTACGCGGCCGGACGATAGTTAATTCATATTACAATATGAATTAATTTAATTATACACTATGATATTTGTTTTCTGAATAATAGGTACTTATATGCCTAACTAAAATGTATCACAACAACGCTTATTTGTATTTAACATTTTTATTATCAATGACTAACGTACTTGAATTGTAATTGCCTTGAATGCATATCAACTTTATGAGACAATTTTTATTTGCCTCGCAATATCATTTGTTGTTGACTTTTTATATGGACTCTTATCTCTATCCTTCCTAAGGAATAGTAGATGTCTGAAATGAATAACGTATCGCATTCCTTACAAGTACGACTCTCAAAACAATCAGTTCTCTATTGTATTAAAGTCTATGTACTAGAAATTACAAGTATAGGCTTAAGCAATGTGAAAGTACGTTGTAAATACGTGAAGTATTAACCAAGAAGTATCCACTCAAGTAACTACATACTTGAGTGGATATAGTACCAAGCATCATTTTATATTAATTCTTAATTAATTACCTTTACACGATGTTGTAATAAAAAAAGATATCAAGTAGAGTAGTGAATAGTAGGTATATAGTCACTAGACTTTAGAGCTCTTAAGACCTAAGTCATAGAGATACGACGCTGCAAGCAAATTATGACTATCAATTTTAAAGCCTCTTAAGTACAACCTGATACTCAAAAAATTACGTAAGGAATGATAAATTATAAATAGAACGATAGTGCATTGAATTTACACAGGTATTATTTTAATGTAATCCCTACTAATATATAAATGCGAAAGTAACTCTGTCTGTCTGTCTGTCTGTTACGCTTTCACGCCTAAACTACT
>DWIJ01000245.1:0-12620 GCA_018248315.1 Chioides albofasciatus
AGATTAACAATTTGATAATCCCCCTTTTTGTTCATGTTCCGCTAATTCTGCCGGTGTGTTTATAAATGATTTTATTAAAATTGATATTTCTGGATTTGGATGTTTATAAAATAGTTTATGTGATGATAGTACCTAAAACTACCTAAAATGGGATTATGAAGAGTAGAAGTAGCGTGTTTTATAATAAAAGGCCCATGAAATAGAATCCTACACAGGATATAAAATCGATTTGTCCGGGTTCCAACACATCCGGCGTGTTGACTGGACAGTTACACGTTTTCAATTTGTTTCACGACTTATTGCCAAATGTTTGGGCCATTCAACGATAAAGGTCCCTTTTAATACCGTCTCCGAATTCTCCAGTCTACCCTTTTCAAATTAGCCCATATTAAACGCTTTGTAAAATAAAAGCATTTAATAAAAAAATGTACCTAACAGTTCTGTGGTATAAATTTCCGCCGTTTTGTACCGAGGATGGAGTTAGAATCACCACCTGTGACTATTTAAAGTTAAATTGCGTATTAGTAATTAATGATTGCATGCTTGAAAAGAAAAGGAAAATATTGCGAAGAAACCTACATACCTACCTACCTATTTTTTATAAAGTTCTCGGTAATATGTGTAATCCAACAATCCGCACTTGGCAAGCGTGGATTACTAGTACTTGAACCCCAGTGCCCTAGAGCAAGGAATAACATCGGGTTCTGATCATGATGTTCACATACTTCTTCATTACTGCAATAGATTTTTTATAAGAAAACGAACGAAATTTTAAAACCTTAATTACAAATTATAAAGACTTCAATGGCGCGCTAATCTTTACTACTATCAATATACGTTATCAATAAATAATTAATGATAGTAAAGATTAAGACTGATTATTCGCTTGTTAATGTACCTACTACCTACCTCTTATGTTATATGTCTTTACGATTTCATTGTGAATCATTGTTATTTACAATAAAAAACATTATTTCGTATCCACGTATCTTTAGTCAATACGTTATCTTTTAATATTATTTCTACGGGCTATTTATGCGTATGATGAAACGTTGTCAACTTTTTGAGTTCTGTGAGTCTTTTTGAGTTTTTGAGTTGTCAACTATTTGATAAGACTGAGTAGATTGAAATTCAATAGTAATGATACAATAACTTTTGCCGTTCCATTTATATGGGATAGCGTCATCTAGGTCATCTGAATAAAGCGGCTAGATTGAATCTACGCTGTCGCTAATTCTATGTAATAAAACTACATTACTGATTTCATTTAATCTAACATTACAAAGCAAAAATATATAACATGATTTTTATTGATTTACAGATTATCTGTACGTCAATACTTGTAGTCTATTGGTGCTATGATTTATATTTTAATGTAAAATAAAAGTACGAAGTAAGTAGAAATTAACGCCGAAAACATGGTAAACAAATCATTTACATTTTAAGTAACTCAAGATTTCCGCATTGTCACGGACTTTTATTAGATTTTCGTGCAAAATGAGTTTATCGGGACTCTTCAGATTAGCGTTTCAGTGAAAACACTTAAGGAATTCTGACACGTCCAACTGTAACCGTATTATGCTCTCGTCCCTCGTCAATACGGGCTTTTATAAATAAATGTTGTTAGCAGTTCACATGTCCGATACTCACTGAAAACAAACTGAGTTCCATTTATTTTTGTCCCTTAAACAAAATAACATGTACGATCAAATTTCCTCCGTAGGAATCGGAAATATTAAAGTACTTTATTATCGTTATTCTATTTAAAAAGCCAAGTGGCTGTCGAGAGACCGAGCTTTCGATCGAGGGGTCCGAGGTTCGAATCCCAGGCACGAACCTCTGATTTTTCAAACCTCAGAGATAAAAAAAAAATTCAGCCATATGGGAAGTATCAGTTCGTACTTGGCCAGCGCGGTGGACTATGGCCTAATCCTTCTTATTCTGACAGGAGACCCATACCCAGTAGTAGGACAGTAATAGGTTCATGAAGATTAGAAAAAACAATTTCTATTGTGATAAAAAGAAGAAATATAGCATTTGAAATATAGTAGATTCAGTATTTTCGAAAGGGGAGATACTGCAGCCACACCTATTTATAGCGTGAAGCAGTTCTACGTTTAGTTAGAAGGGTGTGGTTTCTGGCTGACTTACATGTCATACAACCATCTTAGTTTTCAGTTTTCGTAACGTTTCTATGGCTATGGTAGGCTTCAGGTGAAATTCGCCTTCTATATGGATTTACAAATACTAAGACGCACCATACTTTGTTTTTGCTTTTAATGTATCAGTAAGTTGAGTTGAATAAGTTGAGTAAGTTTGAAATGCCGCAGAAAAATCTCTAAAAGTCGCATTAACAACAAAGCCACATATAAATAGAGTCATTTAAATGTAAATATAGGTACATAATTATAGTAGAAACACAATGAATACCAGATTTATGTGACGTTGTGACGTTGTAGTGCATTGTTTGTTCACGGTGTGCAGCTCAATTGATTTGATGTGGCTTCACGCTGTTACGACGTGAGAATGCACAGAATATGTACCTGGGTGTTATGATAAGTCTATTTAATGTCATAAAATATGATGACACTCCTTATCGCTCTTTGTTTGACGTTAACCTGTGAGATTTCCCTTGCGTTCTTTGGATGTTGTTGTTGTAAGGGAGACTTAGATTCCATCCATGCATCCATCAGCCTTTTGAGGTCCACTGCTGGACATAGCCCTTCCTTAACTGGCGCCACTCCAACCGGTCCCGTGGCCTCTGAATCCAGCGGTTTAGACTTAGATATGGTGTTCCGACTTAGTCCTCAGAGGTAACGCATCTGTGGCTGAAGTCGAGGTATCTTGAGGTTGATTACAGATGTTCTTGGACATTTTCCATGAGGTAGAGTACATGCTCCTTTGCCAACTCCATTACTTAAAAAAGTGCTTGCAGATCAGCTGTACCAATAGGGATACTTGGATTTAAGGAATTTAAAGGAAGGAAATTAAATTTAATTGATATTTTCAGAACAAAATGGTGTAATCTGATTATTTTCAAGGAAGTGTTACTAACGGCTTTAACAACTTCAAGGGAACATACAACACGCCCTTTCAAATTGAAAATAGTAGTTAGGATCAATTGCGTTAATTTTAGTTCGAGAAAAATTACGGCCAATTTAAATACTTGACGAATTGTCATTTTGATTTAGGAACATTGTGTACATAGTCTAAAATATGTGCGATGTGCGTAGTGCGTACGTATTTTATTACAAACACCTATGTGGGGACCATAATATTAGTCCTAAAGAGTGCTTTTGTGATCGGTTTTAAATGTGATCCCTGATCTATATGATATTACCACATCACCCATTTTAGGTTTCCATACAGGTGATGATAGGATACTCTAAAATTATCAAAGTGCACTAATTGGGTGGAATAGTGGTGGAATATGATCAACCCAGGCGATCAAAATGTATTTTTTCTGTGACAAGATTGAACAGAACTAATCGTCTGCATCGTATATCATATTAACAGCATATTAACACCTTACATTTCATATATCTATAACAGCGCCAACGTATCAGCATTATATTAAACCACGTGCCTTGTCTTAAAATAAACGTATGTGTGCCATAGTGCGGTTTTGTGCGTAACTCTAGAATCGATTTACATGAAATGAAGCGTATAATGTGACATGATAACGTACTCCATATTGTTGCTGCGAGCGGTTACTTACAATGCCACAATATATCGCAAGAGTGGGATAGAAGAGGGTAAAATGTGCTTTATATTCCACAATGACGACAATAACATCGTAAGGTGGTGTTTTTGCTAACAGTAATGGAAGAATAGTTGAGAGAAAATAATATTATTCCGACGATGACGCTATTTTGAATTCACAGTGGATTCTAGTTAAAAATCCCTAGCTCAGAGTGATGCGGTATCGTGCACAGTAAAATATTTTTGCCGTTATTTTTATTTCGATATTTTTGAATATGGAATAACTTTTTCCTTACTTTCAAGTATTGATCATTTTTGTCATCTATAAAAGTATCTTGAAGAAAAGGCCTTATTTGTGTCGTCTTATTAAACTTTTATCGTATTTTTTAACAGAATGATAACATCAATAAATGAAAAATATTTTGTGAATCCGGGAAATGTGTTGGGCTACTACCGGTTTCAGTTTCATGCCGGTTTAGATATAAAAAATATGAATCTGAGTGGAATAGATACAAAAAATCTACGTTACATTTTGTAAAACCGAATTCCAAACAACAATGCCATAACACCCTGCCGTTTGTACAACATTTTGTACAAATATTCAAAGTCAGAAAATATAGTTGGGTCCATAAAATTGACGCGCCGCGTCGCAATAAACAAATTCGAGGCAACAACAGGCCCATTGTGCCCATCATTTCATTAGTGCCTTACGGTGCGGAAATATTATACTCGACGTCAACTCAATTCGAATATACCATTGGGTCGGGTCACGGCCGTTGCGTGTGCCATGGTGTGCGTGACAACAGCTGATCGACTTTAATGAATGGCGGAATATATAAATATCACTATCACGTACGCACCGTGTGATGATAACAACCGTGTGGTGACATTGCCGGCTAAATAAAGTCCTAGTGACGGCCGTTATCTAAGATTCTGGTGTGGCTGCCAATTTTTTTAATATGTCTCTAACGTAAGTATTAGAAGAATACACGTTTATTTGCAGTAGGGAATATTTTTTCAGTAATCTTTAAATTTTATGAATAATGCCAGACTTTAAATAAAGCGTGTTGTTAAATTATGTAAACAAAAAGATGTGTGGAAATATTACTTGTGAAGACATGTTAATTGTTTTATTTGCCTAGTGCTAAAAATATTCATTTCTTTTTATACCAAACCACGCGCATTGTATTATTTTCAGTTTCAATAGTTTTGAACAATAACTTATATTAAGAGACTCTAAATACGGAATAAATGGGTCGCAGATGCATGAAACACTTCCCTTGATGATAATTAGTGGCTCTGTCAACTTTAAAACTGGAACACAACATCCCACGCAGAGTAGTTTCACGAGAGAAAACGTGGAAGGAAAAGAAATGTAAGCAAAATTCTTTGCAGCCCGAATAAACAACAATCGAATAAAGCTGCAATCTTTTCTTTGGTAGGAAAATATCTTCGTTTTCTGCTTTTAATATCTATCCCATGTCGTGGAATTATTATCGTGGTCAAGTTAAATACCGTTCTCTAAAAATTTGCAATTAAATGTGTAGCTCCAGATTGTCGTATATTTCTTTTTAATATTTATGCGACCATTCGCTCGCCCCTGAAATATCTCCAATGATAAAACGATAAAACTTTTTTTATATCTAGTAGTGTTCACGCGTCGCTCGTAAATTTCGTGGTTACCTTGAACTTGAACGCTGCATTACCCGAATAAATAGGCGTACAGAAATAGGCACCATCTGATTCATTTGTTGTCGCATACGCTTCATTTGTGCGGCTACCAGAATTTTCCACTTATTCGCTAATAAGATAATTGGTTTCATTATAACACGTACTTATTGTTTTTAATTTTAGTACTTTTGCCACTTTACAATGTTTCCGCTGTGATGTTGCTGAATGAATTTTTCCGGTTGGGTTTAGCCCTACTGACGTACGTTTCGATCGTTAAGTCTCGGTGTAAAAATAAATAAATATGGCAAAGTAAATTCTAAAACCGGTGAAGCGAGGCGAAATCGGAATGTAAATCAAAATTGCTATTCATTTGCAAATAAAGGAGCTGTCTTTTCGCGCGGTTGAACTACAAAGTGGCAGGAAATGGAGCGCTTCCCTCGCATCCGTAACATCTCATCGTTGACGTCGCTGTACTTCCAAATAAATTGTTCGCGATATCACAATATTTGCGCCTAGAGGCGACATTAGAAACTTGATTCAAGAAAAGATCTTTCGGAGTATCAACAATTTCACATTCCTAGCGGCTCCGGCCCAATACAATGTCAGTGGTGTCACCTTTTCTAAAAAAACAAATTCATAAAGTGTACGGAAATAACTAGCTAATATTGGGCCAATCAAGAGATTTCTGGATTACTAAATGTCGTTTGATTTACTTCAAGTACAATACGCTTGTCTTTCGCGGTTCATTAATTTAGAATGCTATATTTAAATATAGCATGAGATTAGTTGGCTCAGTTCGTAGATTATCATTCCCTAGAGTTAACACTCATAAAAAGCCCTCCCACAACCTTAATTTCCGTAACTACTGCGACGCGAATATACATGTGATAGCAACACGGAGTTATTTAAGAGCAAACCGCAAAATATTTATTACAGACGGTCTAATTTTATGATTACATAAATAAAACAACGTTATTGAATCTGGTGAATATATGACTAACATACGATTCTGGATCGCGCTGATCTAGATGAGAATGTGTTGAATATGATGAATTTGACTAGACTATTTTTTATAATTTGCCATATACATTTTATATTGTTTAACTATGTACAAAATCGTGATGATGGGACTATAAAATTTAAGTTAGGTAACCCAAGGTTAGGTTACATACATTGATTTCACATAGAACATAATCTTCCTCCAATTTAGAAGAACTTTCTACTGAACACTCGTTAAGTTTATTTTTCATGTCATAAGTAATGAAGAGTTGTTATTAAAAATAATGATATACAATACAAACGATAGCCTCGTCATAAAATTAATTTAATTAACTTTACTGCTGTGTATTAACGAAGGTTTCTGCTCCTTATTAAATGGCGTTGTCAACCAACCCCTACACTCGTTAACCGTTACGACGCTACCCGACCGCGCGTAAGTATCCCGTAATATCGCCCACGTTGAAGATATTCAAGGTTGAATCGGATTCAATAGATGATTGAGCAAAAAGTAATGGAACGTGGGATATAATTATTTTATGCAAACTTGGGACCGTGAAGTTTAAATTTAATAAAAGTAATGCTGATTGGCGACGCATTAGGACAAAACTCCAAATTTTGTGAAATTTTAATCATCGGTAGGCAATTGGTAAAGATTTATTATAACTAACGGATACAACCGATGGGAAATTGGAAATAAAATAACCAATCAGGACGCATTTTTTAAAATAAAAAACGTAAATACATTACGTACGTAAATAATAAAAAAAAGATTTTTGAAAATTCGTCACCTAAAAGCGCCAAAGAGGACGACGAATGCCCGAAGAATATAAAACAATCAAAATGTACTACTAAATCTACTAAAACCTTTTTAGTCTCTGAAATAGTTATTAATAGTTCTTGAGAATACCGATTTATTCCACTCCTTCCCACAATGAAAAGTTATGTGACAGAAAAAAAAGCGAAAGGCGAAGGGATAGGCTCACAACGTTGGTTATTTCCTCCGTTATTATTTAAACACGGACCGGCCGAATATAATACGTGCTCAGTGGTACGGATGCAGCATTATCCACATTCCTCGTTCAATAGGTTTATTCAAATCAAGTGGATCCCTTTCTACACCGTCCAACCTCATGGAGAACATAAAACGAATTCCATTCGAAATTCACTTTGCTTTAACGCACTTATACAGAAGATGTTTGAAACGTCAACGAGTGGATGTTTTATCAATATTTGGATGTTTTGGAAGTGGTCCGAATGGCAGAAGACGTGGCAACATGGAAGAATTTTATTTGGTAACTTGAGATATGTAGTGGGATAGGTTGTAAGGAGGATAGGGGGTAGGTAGGTAAGTAAACCATAGAGAATAGATCAAATCAAATCAAATCACTACCAACCATAGAGGATTGATCTTCGATAAAGAAACACTGCCGTTACCTATACTATAAAGTGTTTAGTTTTAGTCACAACTGGTACCTAAAACCTTATTTGATTGGATAAATATTTTACAGTAGGTATATACTTTTTACACTTTATTGCTTATTTCTTGTCACGAATATGTTTTATGTGATTTTTATAACTGAAACAACACGCCAACTTATAAACGTACAATGACCGGACGATTATACATTTTACTATGCATGTTCCATGATTATATCAATCTAGATTGGTCAGTTAGATATAAATAATACGGGAATCTAACTATATGTAGTGTATGTTTCATTATTATTTTCATAAAAAGTAAACCCACGTATCATCGCCATCGTTAGTAACGTCTAGGTTTTTTAAATGTCTACAGCCAGTTAACAATCATGTTATTCGACAAACAAAAAATTACTTCGTATTATCTTTTAAAATTGTTGTACCTTCATATTGAGGACGTGTTAATACTATACGAGAATACAATTTGTAATACTTTTGTGGAAATAGAAGGCTGGAAATTAAATAACCACTATTTCGGTGATTTATCAAAAGGAAAAATCTTAAATACGGTCAGACCGTACTAATCCTACGCGAAATTGGAGGATTAAATGAGAAAACGCTTCGTGCGATTACTATTACTTAGTTTGTTGTTTCATTTTTTATTTTAATAACAAAGTATTGGCAATCGAGTATGCATTTAGGATAGAATTGGAGATCTACCAGATGCGTTGCTTTTCATAAGAGTTAAATTGGAATGCTTCATATAAATCCATAACCATATACCTTCAATATACCTTCAATCAGATTACGAACGATTCGAATTGCTGTTATAGGGCTAAGGTAGGGTGGTACCTCAATCCCGAACCACGAAAGATTCTACTCTTATAAATATGATATCCGTATACAATACATTTTTAACGTTAAAAGTCTTCTCGGTATGAGCGTTCTCTGCATTCCAATTCGTCGTTGACAAATTCACCAAAAAACGTTTCGTAACTAAGTACAAGTACGCGGCGTATTCGCGAAATTGCCTTCAAATGTAGAACTTAGACCGTCATGAAATATAGCTCCTAAGGCGTCTTGAATTATGCGATGTTCACTTTCCTCAATTTAGCACATAGTTTAGGTAATGTCGGTTCGGGAGACAATTTCGTTTCTTTGGCTATATTAACTTTTCTTGACGTTTAAAGTAAATCTTTCATCATCATCCAGCCCTTTTTAATTTCCGTTAATGATGTTAATCTACTTTATGTTTAATGAATTCTTTTTTGTCTGTACTATTTAATGTAATTTTGCAATTACTCCTATCATCCTATCGTCAAGAATAACTAAAGTATTTTCTTACTTACACCGTATTTCTGCAACTTTATATAGGAAAAGTACCTAAGATATATACTTTGTTACTCGTACTTCATATTACATCTTGTTGACTCTACTCCTACGTAAGTTGTTCTGTGTATACTTAAGCACATACTTTGGTGTATGTTTCCTCTCTCCTAAATCAAAATAAGGACGCTAAGAAAATACACGTTTCTCCCAAACTTTTAGGGAAAATAAGTGAAGTATCCACAAGTTTCATATAAACTTTAGTAATGTAAGTAATACAGTTCTTGTTATACATAGTTCTTTTCATTATGTTATAGAGAAGGCTGAGATAACAAAATACACTAAGATAATTCTGTAGATGTGTCATTTTAGAGACAAGTAAAAGTCTATAAATATTTTAGTACCACTTCACAGCCGTACCCTTTCCATGTCGTATGAAGCGCCAGAACCGCAAAAATAGATATGCACATTACATACAGAAGCCCTAGCAACAGAATAGCGTTGAAAACGCTTTAATATTAATATTGTTTTCCTCAACTCCTCTGTAACAACAGATACGAACGGTACTGAACCGACTTTGGAAATCAATCTTTCATACTTTGACCTGAAAATTTTGATAGAGGTGATTTCGTATACGCAATATTGTGATTGGCAGGCGTTCATCGATGTTTGGTATAAGAGTTAAAAAATACGAGTTTACTTTTTTAAGTTTTACAAATCGGCCTCCCTTAATTTCATCACACTTAACATCAAAGGCTTATTTTAGAGTCAAATTGGCATGTACTTATGTAAACACGATACCCTGACCCATATACCATACCCATAATATACCCATGAGTAATGAAGAGATTTCTCAAAAAAAATGATTAGGTTCTCATTAATGTAATGAAACAAACAACACAAATTTTTCAAAATGACCCGATAACACAAAAGAAATATTTCTTCGCAACTTCAAGCAATACGGCGTCCGCTGACAATATCGCGTGGTCCAAAGGAGGCAGATAACAAGCGGCGAATTTTATGACCACTCGCAATTGTTATGTCGCCTCCGGAGTTTAGTGCGCACCCAGCGCGAGCCAGATTTTACTAGTATACGTACCTACCTATTATTATATCTACAACGTATGTACTATGTACCTACAATACATATAACAAATCATACCTGAGCGTCCGAGCTCCGCTCTTCGTTATGTTATCCTCATGTAAATTTTATTTAATATTACTACCACGCTTACACTGTCTGCAGTGGTGTTAAGCTGCTAATTTCATACTGGTATCTATCTCAGTATTCTCGGTAATGGTGTTGCAAAAAATATTTTGTTATTTTCGTGAAAATGATTTGATACTTTAGCGTCGACTACGATGTTCAGACAACCCATTAGAGTTGTTTCCATGAAACCAATTAGATATACGTTTTTCTATATGAATATACCTACTGGAAATGGTAATTTTATATTGTTCTTTGGATTGCACATTGTTTGTAATTATGGTGACACTTTATACTTTACTTTTCAAATTCAAAAGTTGATTTATACCCACGAACTCACTGCTGGTAACAACAATATGGGTTGTGATTATAGTTACAGTTACTTTAGAAGTTACATAAAATACTAATATTTTCATGTACAATTATTTAATATCGATCATATTTATAATCGCCGTCTTATCTCTAGCGTCTGTCGTATATAATATGAATTTTATCTTCATCCGAAAGTGGATAATTGTGATAGAGTTGCAATAATACCTGGAAATTTATTCTAGTGTAATGTTATTTATCATCCGCTCGTTACGTCAGCTTTGACTTGATGAATATAGGTAGGTAATTGTTTTTTAATTGCATTGTGTCGCGTTGTCGTCCAATATTGACATATCATGCTAAGTTTAGCTCTTTGTCTACACTGTTTACAATAGGCACTTAGTATATTATTAAATAGGTGTTTCCTAGATACATATCGTATATGTTATACCAACAATTATGCATGTACGTCTAATAGAAGTACATATTGTATTTGGTTCAAGACTTTTCAATTTAAATTACTAGTTTTTATTTTAGCAATTTTGATTTTTATTTACGAACCTTCTTAAAATACTATAAAGTAAATATATTAAACTGAAAATGCTTTCGTGTTCTTGCAACTCAGTATTTTTCTAGAACAATAAAATTTCATGAGCAGTCCCACTCTCATCGTAACCTTTTCGAGGGTTAAAGTTCTAAATAACGTTTTACACTGGCTATCGTTGCAAACAGAGCTCGTTTCTAAACCAACACGAAAATTTTAAGGGTCTTTGCTGTTTACATTCGTGGGTTTTTTTCAGTTACTATACGGTCGGTTGGTTTTAGATGAATATCCAGTATGAAGTAAGCATTGCAATTTGAGGGAAATTGTTTGTAAATATATACTTTCTGTGTCATGTAAAAAATGTGTTTTTTAAATTATCGTTTTGTACTTATCGTACCCGGTTCTAGGTCACAAAAAGGTGTATTATTTAACAGTGTGGTATTTTACATTTCATTTTAACTCTTGTGATTCAATCAGATGCAGATAATTGATTAGCACTATATGTATTTTTCTAAAATGCGTCTTTTTTGAGACTTTACTATTCTTTACTAATGCTAAGAATGCAAATTGTAGAAAAGCATCAACCTTCCCTTCAAATTTTAATGCTGTCAGATTTTTTTATATCATGATATATGTCTTTATTAACTTATATGGTATATCGCACGATGAACATAAATATTTAGCAAGTTTTAAAACAAAAATATCTTTGAGTGAACAGTTTTTCACAAAGTAATATGATAACCATTCTCGACTTTGAATATTTCAATATAACTGGTGAAGGTAAGAACAATCTCAATTTGAAACGCAACAAGAAACATGAACTCTCGCAAGACCGAATAGGTATTCGGAGACTAAGGCAATATATCATTAAATTCCAACCCTTCCCCTTTGTTGAGAGAAATCAACGAAACACGCATAAATTTAGCTGTAAAATTCCTTTGCAATTGGAACACTGAATCGTTTGACCTGATTCATTACGTCTTGAGCGCCCGCATCATCAAATTTATTTGGTTCGCGTAACTTGTTCGCCGTAAAAGCAATATTAAAATCGAGCAACAATGATGATGGAACAATTTTATAACGTTTCTATTGTGCATTATCGTGTATAATTTCGTTTCTTTGGCACTTAAAACAATACTAGAAAAGAACTGTCAATGCGAATTATTTACATCTTAACTAGATTATACCATATTACATTTTTGCTAGGTTTTTAATCAAACTACGGATTACATTAAATTAACTTTGGTATCGCTATGTTAATTATTTCACCAATTTCTATTAATTTTCCAAAAATCATATCACGCGTGGTGGGTTCATTGAAAATAATTTACAGGCCAGAATGATCCAACAACATCCGAGTTATACCTACATCGGTAGAGGCCCTGTAGACCCACTTGATTTATGTAAATGAGTATAAGCCGAATATGAACTGTAACATAACCC
>DWIJ01000246.1:0-12617 GCA_018248315.1 Chioides albofasciatus
GTACCTATCTCATAGTTTTGTACATAAAAACTCCAAAGAAAGAACACTTTTCTAAAGGTATTGTGCGTAGTAACTTAATAAATATGATACGTGCATTTTAATATCATGAAATATCTTAATAAGCCTCACAGTAAGAAGACGTCATTAAGCTTGCTAGAAAGGCTTATATGGGAGTTACATCCTCAGTGGTAAATAAATCGTGACGTTTACTGATACTGAAGATCTATAGTGCAGTGAGAATAAAATTAAAATAAATTTTTCATTACTTAGCGTTTGTTGAAATGATTATAAAATTGTATACTTTATAAAGGGTATAAGTTTTAAATAATATAAACTGTAGATAAATTACAGATATAATATCAATCAACCACTTAATTTGACTTCATATTTACCATTTTACCCTGCCCGCGTGTAATGTAGTGGGAAATATTATCAAAGAGAAAAAACTATACCTACTACGTCTTTCGAAACAGTGGTAGGTAATAGGTAGGTATATCTGCACTTAGGAATCGAAGTAATTGCAGATAGGTACTTTACGTTCTTAGCAGTTATCATATCCATCGCGTTATTGACCTTAATCTTTATAATTTATGGTCAATCAGTACAGGCTACCATAAACGTTTTATTGACAGTCGTTATTTGAACCTGGGGATATAACCATTTTAACGCGCATTGCAATTCGTGTATGTTATTTGTGCTACAATTTTGTATTTTTTCACAAACCAAATGACTTGTATCTGTTATTTACACAGGAAGTCATATGTTCTTATGCAAAAGTCATTTGTTTAATGACTGAAACCATCGACTCTTTTTATACTTTTACTTTTGTAAACGTGATCGATATTAATGATCTTTGATTTTTTGAAACGAAAGAGACGATTTGTATACGATTTGAATTCCATAATAAATTGCTCTTTCTCAAGTTCTAATGTCTAATACCAATTTTTAGACTATAGTAAAAAGAAAATATATTTTTTTAATTAAGATTAACTGTAGTAAATACATAATATGTTGCTGTTTTATAAATTAATTCTGTATTGCCAATGCACTTAAAGCATGTAGGTATATGTAATTTGAAATCTATGTAGGTACTAATTAATATAATAATGTACAAGTGTACTCAGATATTAATTTCTTAAAGGTAATTAATATGTTTCTGCCTCTAAAATTTATTAGGTAGATACTAAATAAACATAACATTACTTGGCGTCCATTAGCTCAATGCTCAGTAATATTAAAGCAACAAATAATGTTAGATATTCATAGAAATAGGTTCACTTGTTTTTGGGTTATTTTTACTACAATATTTACAATACTTTTAAGGTCAGAGTAGGTAATTCGTTGTTGTATGTATCTATTGCTGTTGTAAGGCGGAATTAGGTACCTACGTAGCGGTCAGCGACCGTACTCATAGAGGTCGGTACGGCTAAAAATATTAAAATTTTATACCTGTATGCAATACGTATAAATCAATTTTGAATTATTATTACGTATCTACATTACCAACTTACATTCTTTATGACACCGCACTTATTAGATTGGAAAATAACAAAATATCACAAAGGTAGATATATCTTTTAACATTTGCCTACTGACTGTTTATGAATAGGTATATTTTTTAAAATCCGTAAATAATTATAACTAAAGGAGCATTCAAGGCAACAACTAGAAACGTTGATAAACAAAGATTTAATGAAATTGCCCATCAGATAGTGCTTATCCATAATGACTCTTATTGCAAAAGCTTATGATTTTGCATTTTGAGACGGTAACAAACTGTCCGTAAATACTTAGGTATTTCGATAAGCGATCGGCGCCGAAGTAATCACATTTGTGTATACAGAAATGCGCCAGCGTTAGCCCGCACTGCAATATTGTTGAGGTTTTTAAAGAATTTCATTGAAGGAAAATTTGTTATGATACTCGTTTTAAACATACTTTACATATATAGCTTTGGCATTTACTTATCGCAACGAGAGAACCCATGTATCGCGATACGAAGAAGGCAATGAATTTGTTGTTTACTAAATGGAGTAGGCATCCAGCGGTGAAGATGGTGTGGCGCGGCTCCCAGTGAATTCGCTAGTACAGTCACGTTTCCATTGTTTGTATACGGCTGATAAAAAGCTCTCATAGAACTAATAATTGGTTTCAGAATATATAGGCAGCGGACTCGCGAAACAAGAAGCTTAATTAGCACTCATAAGCTCGCAGCCCAGAATATTCGTGGAATACGTTTCACAATGCAGTTTCCTATTTATGTCGAAGTAAAAAGGATCACTAGATACAGCTAATTGATACTCTTAATTAATTTTTAGTAATCTACAATGTACAAATGTATTCTGACACAACATATTTCTTACTAAATTTATTGGGTTTTACTACCACTTTTTATTTCAATTGCACCAAGCGCTTAACGAGGATCTTCAGTTATTTTTGTTATTGTATTACCTATAACATTTTTTCTGTACTAATATGTGTTGTAGGTATGTAGAGCTTTCGAGGAATTCCTATAAGAAATAGATTCAGTAAATATCATAAGATACGTTGTATTTGAAATTTAAGAGTCGTATTTGCGTTATTATTGGTATTTGTCAGACAAATTGTTTACAATGTGCTACTTGCTACCGCCTGTGTGAGATAGGGTAAGCAAAGTCTAAATTAAATTATTCAATGACAAACAAGGCACGGTTTCGGATTTATACGAGTCAATAGTATAATAAACCGGCCGTTGGTCGACAATTTTATTGTAATCGCATACCCGACCGGTTAAAGTTTACGTTAATTGATATCAGTTTAAATTTTAATTATGTTACTTTAGCAGTAAATTAGGTTTAATTAATTTATTATAATCTAGCCTGTAGCACTATCCTTGTAAATAACGTAGCTCAACTTCAAATAAGACAGAATAACACTTAGAAACTGGGAACTTGGAATGGCTCATATTGGTGCCTGGATGTTGATTGGTACGCATAAGGTAGAGTTTCCTTCAAGCTATTACAAATAAAAGGTTGGTGACGTCGATCTATATTTAATCGTACGAACAAATTAATTTTAAATAATGTGACAATTAAAATAAAGCTTGCATATTTAAACTACAATTGTCTCATAGTAAATCAAAATCGAGTCGGTTGCAAATTACCGAGACGTTTAATAAATGATTAATTTATTATGCGGCTTATTCGATGCCTATCGGTTTTACCACTTACATGTCTTGGTCTCCAATAGTAAAAGACGGTGGGAGGTGCCATTTGTAATGTGAAACACAAAGTGCATGCGCTCGCGCATGTTGCGTATCAAGTAGATCGGCAGAGTGATAGGTCACTGCGAGCACGCGCGTGGCGTTCGCCTATGCGTTTTAGGGATGTTATAAAGCGTATCAGAAAGTATTCGATATCTTAAAACACTGTCCGTAATCGAATTCGATATAATACATTTTGTGGATTAATAATGTGAATTGATGTCGACCCGTCGACCCGTGTGGCGGAGCGGTCACCATACCGGTCTGACGCGCAAAGGGTCCCGGGTTCCATCCCCGGCCAGACTGATATCTAAATGATATCCGTTTCTGGGTCTAGGTGTTTGGGTATTTATCTTGTGTGTGTCCACTGCATCCAAAACACAGGGAATCCTAGTGTCGGGCTGTGAGTGTAGAAAGCGTTAAGCGTTATAGCCTTATTTAATACCTATCTCTTACTGATTTTCAGATAATTGTGGAAACATTTCGGTAACTGATTTTGGTTGTTGTATACGTAACGAGAGTGAATAATATGATACACTGATCCAGAAAATATTCCGAAAAAAATCCTGCACTAATAATGAAATGATTTTAATCAAAATATTTTCGTTGTCCTTCACATATTAGGCATATTTTGAATAAACAACTAAAGTAGCAATACCTTGTTAATAAACATTCCGTCAGATAATAACATTACAAACTAAATATCAATAAATCTTTGCATTTAGTCGAAGCTGTGAGTAGAAGCATTTGAAATAATAGTTGACACGCTAAGTTAGAGTTTAATTCAATTCAATACATATATGCTTTATAAGTTATTGTCGCAATTATGGTAAATAGTGCGTACTGTGAACAAAATATGTCAACTTACGATATTTTGAACGTATAAATCTTTATACGTAGTGCCTACTTTATATTGTATTGTATTACTTTGTATTAATTATATCTAGTTATTAACGCAAACATTTTAGAAGGTATCATTTTAAACTCCTTGAACTGTCATTACTAATAATAAAGTTATCCATAAGTGAAATATTATGATTTACAAACTTATACCGAGTAAAAAAGATATCCATGTGCTTTTTCTAAAAAATCATTGAATTAACTGGAATCGATACAAAATTTTCAACACATAATGTATATCGATGTCTAGATCCGAAATGTCGCTTTTCTAACAACCCTAGTTTCACTTATCGCTCCGCCCTTCGCGCTAATTTACTTGGGCATAAATCTTGATTCACGACCACTCTGTCTTGTCTCCATTCGTCACTGCTGCACTGGGCCATCTGAAAAACGAACGTGATTCGGTTATTACAAAGCTTTAGTGCTTTGTAGAGGTATTTTAATGCATCATTAAATAAATTTATTTCATTAGATCGTAATTCGATACGATCCGTTCGCAATTACAATAGTACAAGTATTGAGTAATAGTTTTTGTGAAGGCTTGCTTGCATTGACTAAGTATAATTTGTTATCCTACAAATTTTCAACACAGTAACACCAATCCTTTCATATTGCTCTCTTGGGCTAACATTGGCTACTGCTCCCATACACCGCCATATTACTAATGTATGGTAAAATTTTGATGCTACTTTGCAAGTCTACTTCAACATATGAATATAATTACTTATGGCATATACAATACAAAATATTTAAATTATAAATTTATAACTACTCTTTACAAATAAAACGCTTTTTTGTAGATATATATGCCTATATATATTCAGCAAAAATGTATCATTATCATTTAACGAGGTGATGATTAAAGTAGTAACAATCTGTTAAAAATGTCTGGCAAGTACCTACGTAAGAAAATAATGACGCCTTAAAAATATTTCGCCATAATGATCCATTAAAAGAATGAATGACAATCATTAACATAAAAGATTATGATAAACGTAATGAGCATTCCGCTTATCTTAATTAATATTAAATTCGCGTTAAGAAATAAAAAAGTCTGTGATATGCCAAATTATATTGATTAATAATATACAAGGACACGATAAGGTAACTGGTTTCTAACGTATCAAAAATATGTTTGGTAGTCATTTTAGTGAACAAAATTGTAATTGGTACTTGATCTAAAAATATCAGCTATTTTGAACCGTCAGTGCGCTAAGTGTGCAATGGAATAAATATAAGAATTCCATTCCCAAAAGCCTTTTTTGATTTATTACTTCCTCGTTTACTAATTATTCCGATTTCTACTTGAACGGGGCCTGGGATTGGACATTTAGTCCAATTTGTGCATTAATAATTACGTGGAGTAATACAATTAAATATGAAATGACACACGATACAAAATATATTTGTCGATATTAACAGTATTTACATATTTTTACAAAAATGTGTATAAAGCTACGTGCTCAACCCATGATGGGTCCTACTGCTGGGCTTGGGTGTCCTCTCATAGTGAGAGGGGCTTAGACCATAGTACACGCGCTGGTCAAGTGTGAATTGGTAGACTTCACCTTTACGCACTTTTAAGAACTTTTTAAATAATTCTGAGGCATGTAGGTTTTCTCTCTATTTTTCCTTCACCGTTAAAACAAGTGATATAATTAATTTCTCATACGCACTTGAGTTTGAATATGATTCTTATACTAGGTACTACTAAAAAAGTAAATCACAATATGAAAGTAAGTATCTAACGTTTTTTTGACATAAGTAACACATTTCTTGATGATATTTACTTTATTTTATGGATATAATCTATGCGACAGAAACAGTACTAATTACGATGATTGCACGTATCATTATTTAGTAAAGTGTAGAGATAGTGCTGGTATTGACACAGTTTTTGAATTAGTAAATGAAATCTAAACGATGGTGTTAAATAATGTCCAAATTACTTCTGTATCAGTTTTATCACTCTCTCACGGTCGAGCTTTCCTAATGGCCATCACTATTTTAATTAGCTACAAAATAGAACCTCAATAAATTTTATAGCAACAGTAGAATCAATATGACGTCGATAGAGGCCAGGTGCGGAGTTAAGTTTATTCATCGAATTAAACTTTAGGTAAATATCAGTGTTAAGATTAGCATTTTAACCTTGTTTTTCTGCTGTTAGAATAAACATTTTGCTTTGCTTCTGCTTTGAATGCGTAGACTTCTACGGGTGAACCAAATATGTTTTATTATAATTACTATATTTACTACAACTCAAGTATAAGTGCATATGAATAATATACTTATGATAAATAAACGTTTAAGATCTATCTTTCCGCACTTATCCAGCTCGGTGGACCACTGTGGACTCCACAGATAGATCAAGTCGTAATAAAATGCATGTGTTGGTACATAAAATATACTTCTTTAAATAAAACAGACTTCACATGTTTTGTTAATGGGAACTCTGGAGAAGGGACGTTTTAATTGCTGTAAATATATATAATAAGCAGTCATTTGTCGCATTAAATCCCGACTCGAGCGATGTCCAGGTGCGGAATGTTCCGTGGGAAGAGTAAAGTGCATTGCAGTTATAATTGTCAATAGCTGCCATTTTTCATATTAAACTCTTCTGTCCGTTATGGGTTAATAACAGTAAAACATGAATATAGCTTAATATATTGAAGTTTTTATGTGATGTATAACAAAAAAATATTTATTGCTATTTTTGCGTTTATGATTTTGTTTTAAATTTCATTTTACGAAATTGAAGAATACAGATATATACTGTCCACTAGATAATGATTGGTTACTGCGGCAAATCGGACCGGTGCTGCCTCAAAGGATAACCTTATTAAAAAAGGCTTCATAAACTGGATCAATTATGAACATTGCTATATATTTGGCGATAAAAAGATTAATAATATACAGATTATACGGAAGTATCTATTGATACATACATACATCATGTTTCTCAAAGAAATGTTCTACATTCAGTAGCCATGTCTGCGTAACGTACCTAAGTGCTTCTTTAACGTTGATACAGTAAAAGATAACGACTAAAGATTTACATTTGATAATAATATAACACTACAACAATTTCAAAATATTTCAGTTTCAAATGGCACACGAAATATTTAAAACCGCTAGAGTTGCTTTGTGTCAACAATATTCCTGGTTTCTTGGAAAGTTTAGATGTCTGATATACGTTGAACGTTAGGCATTGCGTTGTGTACCCCGTCAATTTTCTTTGACCCTGTGCTCGGTAACTTTCATGGGTATAAATTATATAGTAAGAATATGTTGGTATCACTCTCGCATCAGTCCGTATAATACCACGATAGCCATTACGGATATACCGTAGCATCTCTAAAGTACCTCGTAAACGTGTTACACGGCTACTAGAAATGTAATTTAGCGGTACTGAGAAAGAAACGATAACTATCTTCAGATGAATGGACCACTGTTAGAGTTCTGTCACATTTTTTCTGCTTAAGGTGTTGCGGAAAGTTTATCATTTTTATCATAATACAATAAATGTGTGTTTTATTTCTGGCCGCAAAAAACAGACTTAAAATTGTGTAAAGAGTTTATTTTTTTTTTCATAAATATTAAGTAATAATAATAAACATGTTGTGTATAGAATGTAGAGTTATGAATATTTGTTACTGACATTAAGTTTTTTTTTTGCGCTCGAAATACTGATTTTTGTATATTTTTTCTAGTGTTACGTTATAAGAGATTTTTATTCTCATGTACAAAACACTATTTTTGAAAGCTGCATGTACAATATAAGCATTTATTTCGTTTAAAACAAATCATATATGCAGCATAAATAGTTTCAGTTTAATTGTTCCACTTGTGTTGAAGATATACAATAAATTAGTTTCGATCATTACGAGACAGAGGCATACCTTAATAATTTAACTGGTGCGGGCGAGAGTGACATTCGAGGCTGTCAGATTTAAGTCGCGTTCAAGGCGATAGTCTCTCTTTCGGATCGAACTAAAATGGCGACCGAGCTGGCATTTAAATGCCATGCATTTTTAAATTCATTCGACGTACGCAATTAACAATTCAGCTTCGATTACTTTGTCATAAACGCGCGTCTGTTTATCGGCGGTGTCCGTTAGGAAGCTAGTTAAGAATTCATGGCACTATTAGCGTATAATTAAACTTTATGATTTCTGTTGATATCAGAAACATTAGCGGGGAAATAACTTACATTGTTTATGTGAAAGATATTTTCGTTTCCATTATAGTGTAAAGTGTCTATGTAGTCGTGTCTGTCGGTGGAGGTTGCCGCTTTAATGTTAAAATTACTTATGTATATTATGTTCGCCAGAAAACAAACTGTAGTTAGTATTACAGGAGGATTCTTTATAATAAGTAGTTCTAATATAACGCTGCACTTTGGGTAAACTAAAAATGTTTTGTTAATTGTCTTTAACGATCTTACACGCTTTACGTATGTACTTATAAGGAACATTATTTTAACAATAGTAACATCATAACGTCATATTAATATAATAATTAATATGACGTCTGTTACAAGTAAATATTATATTATTTGCGTCTTTTTTCAACATTACATTTAAATTTTACTTTTGTAGGGTTATTCCATGTTACGTTACATTGGTGTTTATACTTTTAAATATAATTGGAATTTTTCAAAACACTTTTTACAGTTCGACTGCGAATAGAACTTTCTATCACAGCCTGGAATACATTTCAGTATTACGTACCTATACCTATAACATTATATTATTACTGTGTTCTGGTCGAATATAATTTCAACTTGGCCAACAGGCTATTTTAAATCCAATTAAAATTTACTTCCGAAGTATGTAAAGTATATATTTTTCGCCGTCAAACTATTTTTATTAACTCATCTTTAACGAATTGTAGATCACTGTTTTCTGAATCTTTCAAATCTACAATGCCGGCTAAGTGTGCTTTAGTATATTTTCCTTTCATAAGAATACTTCTCTTCTGATTAATCTTATGGACCGAATATAAGAAAGTAATATTTATCTTTCATTTGATTATGTAAACATCTTACGTAATGCAAACAGACTGTAAGGAACAATTTATAGGTACTGTCTTGTTTTATCGCTTTCAAACGATATCAGTGACACTGTTTCAATATATCTGATCAACAAAATCACTAAAAATATTTTCGAATCGCAAAAGAACATATCAAATGTGTTGAAGACGTATACGAGTCAATGTACGGATTAAAAGCATACATATATGTATAGGTATACCTATAAGTGTACAGTTGTATCCTGTAGCTAGGTGCATCAGGATAATTTATCAGTGTTGTCAAATGACATGATTTACTAGCTTTGTTTTTTGCTACGGTTAGCTTTAAAAATACACTTGTTATTCATTAAAGGGCGTGTCTGTAACGCAGTGGCTATGTACTTTATGCTCGGAGTTTATCTGATAAATTGTACTTCGTGTCTTTGTTTAGTAAAGATTTTGATAGGATTTTTTATTAGTTTTCCTGAGCTGTTTCTTTATTAGCTATATTAGCTTCTCGTGAAACAGCAGAACTGTTTTCTAGTAAGAAGTCACTGAATCTGCATATTTTCATATTTAATATCTACACATATGTACGTCACATTTTATATAGCTACAATACACGCTACTAAGTACTTACCTATTCTCGCTACTCACATGGTATTGTCGAGTAAAAACATACAATGTTGTAAAATAACGTAAATAGTTTTCCTGAGTGTTGCTAATAAATTGAGTTGGTTTATACCTACATACATTTTTTAATTAATACAGATTAGTGCTACTATGGTCATACAACACAGAAATTAAAATATATTTATGCACTAGTGGTCCGTAGTGTTGATCGCCTATAGAAATTAATCACAAATAAGTGAGAATTTATATTCTAAGTTGGAATTAGCATTGAGATTCCATTCTCAGATACAACGTATAGCTTATTAAGTATTTAACAAATTCGAATGGCAGCTAACAGGCGACATTAATAGTTGTTACTTACTACACTGACGTATTCCATTTATTAGTTGAGGTTTCTACATAGCTAAGTAGTTGGTGCAATTTCGCACTCGACGAGGATAGCCACGGTGCATCCTGTCGTCGCCGACAATCAATTATCTACAATCCATAATCACAAACAATTATTTTTTCTCGGCGCGGTTAATAGGGCTATGCTTTCGTTGGTTATTTTCTCGATAAGGGTCATTCGATAAGGGGTCCCGCCTGCGGCTGAACAGAGCAAGCAATTTACAGATCCCGATGCATTACGTACACTTTTTTATTATCCTACTTTGTTGATTACACTTCTTCGGTCAGTTTTAATAATCCTTGTACCCAAACCCCGTATTGATAGTTGTTAGGTATATTTGATTAACATTTTTTGATTCTTAACTTCGATTATTGATTTACGGACTATCTGAACATTACAATTTTCATGCATAAATCGAAGACTCAATTTATATTCGTAAGTTTAAGGTTTTATCTACAAACAAACACGATGCAACGTGGAATATCACTTAGGGCCATCTTAACAATAGTACGATCGCTTGACCCGTTATGACGTCGTCTGTTCAGAGATTAACGTCATGCGGATACAAAGGGAGTCTTTTTGATAAATCGTTGAAAAGAAACAAAGGGCGCATAAATTTATCGTTGGAGAACGGCTTATCACGATCATGATCACGTCTACTTTCTCCAAGTGTCGATATTACTACTGTTTCTTTATGGTGCAACTTCATATCATACAGAGTGCCTATATGGTTGCATATAGAATATATCTACTCTTTATGATACGGGTAAATATTGGAGAGAGTGTAATGTTTCTCTTACGTCAATAACACGAGCAAAATGTTTTAAAACGAAGTGTAAGTAATGAATGATGCAATGAACCGTTATATTGCGTTAACATTAAAACCTTGATTAGAACGAGCCCAAAGATTTAAAGTATGCTATCGAAAAGTGTTGGTGCAATTTAAAGGCTGCATGATATAATGGCTGCAGCATCAGGTCACAGTTACAAAACTGAAGCCAAAATGGTCCTTTGCTTTTTGAGATTTATCGTATTACAAGAGACTTATTTCAGAGACAACATAACTGATGTTGTTCTCTACAGGAAGAACTTTTTTCGCTGACTTAGGATTTCGCAGACAAGGGGGAAGGACGTACCCAATACTGATCGGTCGCTTAAGGTTTCTAACATAATAGTTGTCGTGATAACAAATTTCATCATGTTTGTTTACATAGAAAATGTGTTTTTGTACAGCAAAATCATGTTATATTACAATATGCTCACAAACTGACATGCCACGCTTGTAAACAGAGATATTTAGAAGCAATTTCGGTTTGTTGCAACTTACACTACATAAGCGCGTGATTTGCTTACTTGATGGCTACACATATCCTTGCCCCATGTGCATACATTTATATATCGCAAGGACTTTGCGTAATACAAACTGGTATATTGTATAATCAGTGTAATGAAATTTATGATACAGTTTAGTTTGTAAAATTGTCAACTTAAAACTTATGTATTAAATAAGACAGTGTCGAAACTTTGGCCTTTTTCTAGGTAGATTCAGTTCTGTTAGGTAAGTAGATATTTTAGGTAGAGTACAGAGCTACCTATTTTTTAGGAAAGACTATAATTTCTTGTTTATTACAAAAATAATTTCTGACAGGTATATTTTTTTAGAGTTTAAAATGCTTTAATTGTTTTCGACTTATAGGCACCTACCTGCCTACGAGCTACGACTTATAATACGGTTATTAACCCTTAGTCTAATATGAATTTAATTATTTAAATTATCTTTTAACAAAATCTGCTTTGAATTGCGTGAAACATTTATAGGGGCTTATAAGAAAATTTGTTGCTATTGAAAACGCCGGATTAGATTTTAATAGGACTTTTTAAGACGTGTGACATGCTTTTAACTAAAAACTTTAACTACACACTAGCGATTTTGAAGAGTTAAACGCGTGCTTAAATATAACACTGACAAAATGAATAGTTTATGCAGCCTACAAATACCAATTGGACTTTCCGAAATTCCTGACCTTACTTTGTTTTCAAGGTCCAAAGATTTGTATGAATTCAGTTTAATCACATAGTTGCCTATTCGACAAGGCCGTTCAATTATAGCATGTAGCGATTTCGATTTATATGTTGCCGATCAAACCTTTAATTTTAGTTAAGACTTTAATATTGTTATTGATACTTAATTGTACGAAATTTATTCATAGTCTTTTAGATTTATTTTTTTTAAATAGTAATCTAATGGACTTTGGCAAACGTTGTTTTACAACCAAAATTCTCGGCATCAGTGCCACCAAACGTAACTTATGTTTGAAGCTCGAACCAACTTGGAAACTCACACTTGAAAATTTCATATACAGGTATTAATTTTCTATATAAAGAAATATTTACATATTTATTAAAGTTTCATTGATATGTACCTATGAACTATGTTATAAT
>DWIJ01000247.1:0-12608 GCA_018248315.1 Chioides albofasciatus
CAGAACCCGCGGCTTCGCCCGTTGGGTAACATTATTGAAAGTTTTACGCGAATCTCTATTTTTTCTCGTATTAAATATAGCCTATATTCAACAGCGGTAATGTAGGATTCTAATGGAAAAATATTTTTTTAAATCGGTCCAGTACTTTCGGAGCCTATTCAATTCAAACAAACAATGAAACAAAAGTATAGATATAGATATATCCCATATACCGATATGTGTAGATCGAAAACAAAACTTCATAGAAAAAACTATACACACTCGTTACAGTTTTGTATGTATTTTACAACACATACCTTTTTACAAGTAAACAATAAATATTTATTTACTCACATTACAATTCGAGTATGCTTTCTGGAAACTAGAACATGTACCCCGTAGTTAAAAGGCAAATTGCAAATTCCACATACCCAGTGGATTATATAAAAAATATAATCGATTATATAACGCATAGTTCCAATTAAACGTACAACAATGGCGGACAAGAAATATGAATTAATAATTAATACGCCGACACCTGTCTTGAAACAATGCAGACCTATTCTAGAACCCAGATCTTTTTGAAACTTTTTACAAAGCGCGTATTACCGGCGACTTTGTTTAAGTCGTAAAACTTTTTACCATTTAATGACATGAGAAAACGTCGCTAAAATGTCTCTTAATCGGATTGTCTCAGGGTTACAAGGTAAGCGATAAACGATTAAACTCTATCTGAAAAAAATAGTGTACAAGCCTTTTTTTCTGATTTAAACGTTGTACCACAGTCACTTTCATAAGATGTTGCAACTTAAATCTTAAGAAAAGTATCCGAGGCCAACCTCTGGCTGGACTCTAATTCTATCCGATTGATGGTTTTCATTGGCGACCATTTGTCATCTGATCAACTGCATCATGATCTTTATTTTTTACCGATAGAAGAAAAAACTTATTTTTTTTTTAAATTGCCTCAAATATAAATACCTTACCATCAATTAAATCAGAAAAACTAAAGCTACCCGTTTAGAATTATAACAGGCGCGGGCCCAGGGGGGGGTGGGGGTTGTTACAGGAGATATGAGAAAACCGAAAAAGCTGACTCGCACTTGGTCCTCTTTTTTTGTAAAATCCTGTAGTGGTAACGAAAGGGACAAAATTTATAGTACAGTCAATCGACATTGTGGTGCGACCTTTCATCTTCATCAACCCATTAATGTCCCACTGCTGGGCACGGGTCTCCTCTCAGAATGAGAAGGATTAGGCCGCAGTCCACCGCGCTGGCCAAGTGCGTATTGGCAGACTTCACACACCTTTGAGATTATTTTTTGTGGTGCGACCACCACCTACATTTTGTTTGAGGTCAATCGACGTCTTTTTTAGTCGTCTACAATAATAATTCTCCTGTGACCTCCCCCAAAATCACACTCTGCGAATGCACCTACATCTTAACATCTCTATACTTAGCATCTCGCACACTCGCGACACTGAAACACATACCTAACAGTCTGTTTATACAGTATAATTTTTTATCACACAGTAATACGCTTGTAATATCAGTCGTATCTTCAACAAGCCGGTGACATCATGATAGATACAGATCAGACATCTACAACACCAAAAAAGGCTAATTTTTCTACTTGTAACACGTTAACTGAAATGATATAAATATGTATATCTATGTTTTTTCGCTTTTTTAGATGAGTACATCGCTTTTTATGTACTATTGCAGGATAGGGCTCCTCCCCACATTGCTTCTATGCCTATTGGTACTTTATCGTCGTCAACCCATTACTGTCCTACTGGGCACATATTTGCACAAAGTGAAAAGATAGGCCATTTTTCATTCAACGTTAAAGAGAATAATAAATCACGTTTAATACGCACGTAACTTTGAAAATCAGACATGTGCGATTCGAACCTAGGATTATTCCGACTGAATTTATGTTTAAAGGTAGTTAGAATAGTCGAACCAGTAGGTACAGTTCGATTTGGTAAGATATCGCCAAACATATTAGTAGCAGATGTTACCTTCCAGATTAAGGATATTGATGCTGGCTGACATCAGCCAATCGTCTTAGATCTCAACAGTTGTAACTTATCTGTGATCAGCTTCATATATAGAACCCCCAATTCTAACTGAGTTCTTGTCTTACAGATGTCTATGAGCGGCAGTGACCACTTACTATCAAGTGGACTGTATGCTCCATAGCTTCTTCAATCTTAGGAACTACTATAGCAACAGATTTTTCATAATGTTCTGAAATCTTAAGAAAACCTTTATTACCGTCTGTGGCAGCCCTAATCCAAGAAAAACGCTGTTTTTCTTTCCTAGTGACACGTTAACTGAAATGATATGAATATAACTACATTTTTTGCTTGATTCACTGCTACCAGGGCTCCCATATTATGATTATTGCGGCCCATATACGGTGTTTCTCTAACATAAACTCATACTGAGTAGCCACCTTGCTGACTACGTACACAGAGTAAATAAATTCATAATATAGAACTAATTATGTTCGACATTAGGTGCTCACCTATCATATAAATAGAAATGACGATTGACATTTTAAATTCAAACTACGTATTTTAATGTTTTTCTAAAATATGAATGTATGACATTTAATTGACATATTAGATCAAAAGTTATTCATTCGTCGCCTTCGTGCATCAAAGCACGTTGGTCCGTCGATTTCATTTGTACAGTTGTAACAACTATACCATTGGATAGCAGTCGTTAAACTTTATCGAAGTAACATCACTATGGAGTACACTAAAGACTTTCCCTTGTTGTGGGAAGACACTGGGGACTAGGAGTGGAACATAAAATATATTACAGGCAAAACGCACTAAATAACGGAGATAACAGACGAGCGATAGTAAGCTAATACACCAGTGTCTACCTGATGGTAAATGGCTACTGCCGCCCATAGATATCTATCATCAACCTCTGATAAGATTAGATTCCTAACTGAGGTTGGCCATAGATGCGCCGCTACCCTTGAGGACTAAGCTGGAATGCCTCGGAAAAGTATGTCTTACCACATCCTTCAGACCAGAACACAGCAGCGCTTAACACTACTGTTATTAGGCAGAAATAGGTTTGGCGGTGGTGCTGCCGGAGTCGAACCACAGAGGGTTCTATCACCTTTAAAATAATTAATTAAAAGGTAAGTGGTCATTGGCACCTAAAGCTAATAAGAAATGATGTCGAAATGTGTTTGAAGTCCTACCTCTTCTGAAGTCAGTTATAAATGTCGTGCAACTATAAGCAAGATAGATCTTCTTTAAACATTGCTTCCTTACCAAGTTACCACCTCCTACAAATCACAAGTACGCAGCACCCATCCGTGCTGTTACATGGCCGAAAAAGATTCCCTTACAATTCCCTTTCAATCCGAACTTTAAACTAATTTTACAAGCAGAACTTACGCTAATTACTCGGGAGTCAATGTAATGTTGGAAAATTTTGCACTTTTTGATGTGTTTTAATACACAAGTTAGTTTTACAACCATTTGCACATATTGAAATTTTCTTTAAATGCGCCAACTTAGAAAAATAGTGAACAAAATCCATATACTCTCAGTATATTCTCAGTATATGAAACGCTGATAAAATATTTAACCAAAAGATTCTCGAGTAAAGGCCGTGTCAATTACACTACGGTGCTAAAAGGAGGACAGCACGAGCAGACAGAAAAGGAACAATGCAAAATGCATTCAGTTCAGCTTCCTTTAGTAAGTGGCACCGATCATTTCTGCTTTTGTGGGCGATTCGTTCGGACGTTCCACGTAATCTACTCAGTCGTTCATCAAGTGCTCTGTGTGCACATGTGTGGATCTGGGCAGTTAAATGTAGACACTACAGATGGTTTTGAGGTATAATGCTCTTGTCTATCTGTCAGAGTTACCAACCTGTTAAAATTAAAGAGCAGTAAATCGTATTTTTTATACAGTAGAAAACAGGAAATTTAATAAAGATATGTATGAATACGTAGAAATAGGTTGGCGAGTAATAAGTTTTGGCCTGCACAGTTAAAAAAAAGAATTAGAACAGAAAACGAGGAAAGGATAGAAAAAATAATCTACTGTTAAAAGAGCAGGATTTGGAAATACTGTTATCGGTGGACTCTGTTTTTGTATAAAAGTTGTTTTGCCGTTTTTACAATTAGCCTATAGAGACAAATATAATAATTGAAACGTAATTTAAAACAATACTGAGCTGGAAATTATAAAGCAATTGTACAGTTGTAATCGGCGTAGAATAAGTAACGACGATATTAACTTTAATTCATTTCAGACCAATATAAATGAAAAGGGATTTATGGAAATGTCGAACGTACCTTCAACCTTTATGATATAGATTTGATCGGTGCCCTTGATAAACTAACTTTTTTCACGTTGAAAAGCCGAAAGGGTCGTTTAGCCAATCAGCAAACAGTCTGCGCAATTAGCACCCACGAAGTTTTCGAACCCTTTTCAATACTGAGATTAAGGCAGTTGAAAGCCCAGTCCATGCTTAACTTTTCCTAATTCGTATAATGCTATTGATTTTCGTAATGATTCAGATAACGCGTTATGAATTTCTTAATATTTGGCTTTGTGATTCGTTTTATTTGTACAGTCTATACATTGGGAATAAGTTATGCGTATTTCTACATAAGTTATCTCAGAAATAAAAAGCAAGACTACGTCGTTCGCATTAAATTGCATAACTGCAATCTGTAAACGACTGAGCGCCATTGTAGATTCGGTAATGGTTGGGAATCTAAACTTTTTTATGTGATATCAAATTGTATTTGCTCCTTTTACTTCTTTTTTCCAAAAGATTGATGATATAGTTTAAAAGTTCCTTATAATACCGAACATAACCAGCGTGATTTTTATTGTATGAGTAGTTGAGTACGTATTTTGTGTATAATGTACAAGTGATCAGCAACTGAACTAGTGCGACATAGTAGCAAAAAGAGGTAACAGCGGAATTTCACATAAATAAATCAAATGGTTTGTGGTCCGTTTGTAAGCTTTAGCTTGATTTTCATGTTTGAATGAAAAGCGGAAGGAAAATTAAGCTTTATTTTTGTGGGTACATATTTACAACTAGAGGTGGCGCAGGCGGCAGGTTGTTCAACCCTGGTAAATACAAAAACGGTCATATTTCGCTACGCTTAAATACAGCGGCTAAGTCTATAATTTTACGGTCTAAGGTCTACAAAATAAATCACAACATAAAGGTCACGTAACCTCGAGCGGAGACAATATCTCCAAGCCGGCACCGACCTCTTGTTTCCAGATTGTCTCCTCCGAACCCAAAGTAACTGGGGCTGTGTTTATTCAAGCGACATGTCAAAGGAAGTGTGTTTGAGGCTCTCGGTACGTTGACGTCTCAATTTGTATCACTGAGGGCGGTAACCGCAAAGTCTAATTGAGTTTCGCTTTGGTTTTTGGTGTTTTTTTATTAAATTTTCGCATCTTTGTCTTGCTTTGTGTTTAGATAGCAGGTTTGTTCTCGGGCTAGGTTTTGTGTAAAGTGTGTTCCTATTGGAACACAGATAATCATAGTAAAGTGTCCATCAGTATACAAATCGTAGTGTACGTAGTTTAGTAAATTTAATGCTTATGTAATAAGATAAAACGCCGTTACACCTGAGGACTAAGCTGGAATAATTCGTAAAAGTATTCACAATCAAACGTCATTTATACAACATTGATTCATTCAGAACTCTTTTTGAACGTCAACAAATTACTACTGTAGGTAAAATATATCTTATGTATATTATTATAGGAGGTGTGGGAGCTGTTTTGCTATGGAGAAGAAGCGTCGAAAGAAACTTCTAAATAAGAAGTATGTCTATTTACCACACTCTTCAAACCAGAACACGGTAGCGCTTAATATTGGTGTTATTAGGCAGGAATACGTGTGGCGCTGGTGCCGCCGGAGTTGAAACACAGAGGGTTCTACCACCTTTAACACTGTATCCTCGTTTGCTAATACAATCTTGTAAAAAGGTGAGCATTAAACTTTCATCCTTAAACGGACTAAACATAAGATTAAAATTTATAACTGTAAATATCATTAAAATGTTCTATGACGACATTTTTCAAACAAATAACGGGAATTATTATCCTGAATTTCCAGCGTCTTGTTATAGTTGGTAAGCGCCTTAAATCTTAACAACGTTACCATGGTAACGAACCAGGATAGATTGTGAGACGCCCTTATTCCCAATCCGTGCTAATGAACAGCTTATGGCAAACTAGTGGGCAAAGTGATTTGCTCAGATTTATCTAAAAGCTGCACTAAACCGATCCGTAGAAATAGATTGAGGTGGTAAAATGGTTGGATTTCGATGGTTCATAGTTACAGTGTTGACAGATATACGAATTCGGTTGTGATTGTCCTCATGTCCTCAACCCATTACTGTCCCACTGCTGGTCACGGGCCTCCTTTTAGAATGAAAAGCATTAAGCCATAGTCCACCGTACTGGCCAAGTGTGTATTGGTGCGTGGAGAACTTTTTGTCAAGATCATTCAGTTATCTTCGTGATGTTTTCCTTCACATCTCTACGTTGCAAAAAATTAATGTGAAAATTGATAACATAATCGTGCGTTCAAACCTCAAAAATACGCAGTCCAAATTTCTTCCCATTATGAATAATGTAAATGATTTAGAGAAAAAATAACACAAGTTAATTATCCACTCGAATAATTATAAGAACAAAGTTGAATATAAAACAATTCGTGGAACTTTAAAACACAGAAGTTGGTACCGACTTTGCTCATGAACTTAGCTTCAATTTTAGTTTTTAATTTAGCTCCAATGTGGGAACTTACAAAACTCTCCCGCTTTTACAGCGCTTGAAATCTGGAACAACGCTGTAAAGGATCCTTACCTCCATCTCGGTCGTTTTAAAACTTGATTTGTGAATATATTTTATGTGTGTGATAGTCCAATCCAAGTTGTATGGTTTCCCTCATGTATTTGTGATGATGCTACGCTTTTATGTTCGGCTGTTTAGCATGGTTTTTTCTCATGTGCATATCTTTGGGGGAGTCCTAAAGTATATTTCACGTTGCTCATGGATTGACGGAGAAAGATGTGCATTAGAGACCAATTCATGCGGGATTATATTCAAATTGCTTATAAGCCCTTCGTCAGTATTAAACAATTGCTATCAAATTATAGCGGTGATCAATGGCTGAACGTGTCTTCGAAGTAGAGAAGATTTCATTTTCAACCTATCTGCCCAAGCCACGTAATTTTGCGCGCTTTATGTGTGTCATCATCGAATGTTTTTGACTGCGATAAAAGTACTTACCTTAATTTTTGCTTCACTCGGAATCACGTACTTCTTTAGCCTGTAAATTGTTTGTTGAGAACTGGTTAACAGTACTTGCCTGTTAGTAATACAGAGGAATCTGTACTTCAAAGTTCAAGGTTTTAATCCTAGTAGACATTTGACTGACGCATCTTTGTATTTTGCCATAGAATTTACAAAGGGATTCCTAGTGTGGACCGAATGTAAAGCTTTCAGTTTTAAGTGTAAAATACTGTGAAGGGTATCAAAATCACTAATAAAATAAACGAAGTTGGCATGGAGTGTTGCAACTTGGTCCTAGAGATGCAATAGATATAGATCTAAAGGCCAATTTAAGGATTATAGATATATTTTAAAATCTTTTTTAACAATGGCACTTGTAACGTTACGTATTTGACGTATAATAGTGTCATATTAGTCCTCAGGGAAAAGCTGGTTAGAACCTTATTTTTAAAGGAAATTATCATTTTTATAATGCTTTCAATATCACCACATGCTAGTTTCTTGACTCGTGGATGTTTTAGAAACACATCAAACCCACATCTAAAAATTGAGTCTTAGGTTTTACAAGGGAATGAACCGTTGATTGGTATAATGTGACGAAGCTACATCCTCAAACTTGAAAAAATCGAATAGTTTTCTATCTTGCCTGGACAATAAATAGACTGCAATTTAAAACACACCGAGTAAAACTCCTGGATGTAGGCAATAAAAGGGCAGTATATTTACAGTTTCTTTCGGCAATGAAAAATTCCGGCCGTGATTGCCTCCCATACATTTCATTACCCGAAAAACTGCGCATCCTCTACGCGAGATTTCTGCGCTGGCGTGTGAAATTGCTTTATTTTGTCCCTGGAACATAATGAGGATAGGGAGAAATCATGGTAAACGAGGGCATCCGTCCCTCAAAAAACGGCACCAATTTCTCGCTGAACGAAATTATTCGACTATTCAACCTTCTGCCGGTGGCCATAAAGTTTTAAGTTCCCTTATCGCTCTACTGATTTGTGGTAAGAACAAACGTTCGGATTTTGGCTGATTTTTCTCTGTTATGTTCGGAAATTCACCAGCGCGCCAGTAACTCCGGCTGTAATAAGACTATCTAAATTTGGTGCTTGTGTTTGATTCAGAGCTCTTTCTACTCGGAGTGTATATTTCTTTTTGAATATTTGAACAGTACGTTTTCCTGTTTTCGACTTTCATTATAATGCCGTGGAATTAACATAGAAGTTGAAGAGATGTATGAACAAAAGTTACTCGCTCTTAATTGTTTTTACGGCGGAAATTTTTGCTGAAAAATGTTTTTAACGTAGTATTCCTTACCTCGGTGAGATTAAGGAAATAATTTTATTCTAAGATGTTAATTTTGGAAGCTCTACGATATGAAAATTCTGGAATTTCGCTGGCGGCTTTGGGCCCGGTATTTCTGATGCTCAGCAAACTGCGACGAATTCGGGAAACAACGGACAGGTGACAACCCCGTATTCCACCTGTTGCCAATCTTATGACGTAAGATGAAAATGTTTCGTGCGGTTGTAAATTATAATATTGAAGGTCTTGAATACTTACGCAAGGATACTCAACGTCGTTTCTCATACAGGGCATGTCAGATGTAAGGAATTTCACGCGGTGATAAAATAAGGCATATAATACAAGAGAACTGAAAAATGAGGTTTATTTTTTTAGAAAATTGTGTCATAGTGTGTTATTTTACATGACGAAAGTTGCGAACGAGTTAGCCTATCTGATGTTTAATTCTGTTATGATTTTTTTATGAAATTTGAAAAGGAGAAGAGTCTTGTTTGGAATCGTATACATATATAATATTGGTTGGCATAATCATAACATGTTTTTTTCGATAAGAAATTGTTAACCAAATTCTCTTAGGCTTCAAACGCACAGTACTTAAATTAAGAATAGACGTTAGACGAAAGATCAAACGAACGGACGGTTCAAGCTTACCTATGATTTATTTCCAACCTAAAATATCAACCAGCATCAGTCATCATCATCAACCTATTATTATCCCACTGCTGAGCACGGGTCTCCTCTCAGAATGAGAAGGCTTAGGCCATAGTCCACCGCGCTGGCCAAGTGCGAATTGGTAGACTTCACCTGCTTTTGAAAACTTTTCTTTTTATTAAGATTTCTCAAGTATGCAGATTTTCTCACGATGTTTTCCTTCGCCATGAAAGCAAGTTATAATTAATTTATAAATATGAACCTCGGACCTCTGGATTAAGAGACTGCGTTTCGACCACTAGGCTATCACTGACTATCAGCATAAGTCACTTCTGGGTAATGCACACGCCATTTCCTAGTCAAACGTATCCCATTGACAGACAGACTAAAACCGTCACGGGACACAATCTGAGTAATGAAGCCTGGATTAATTGGCAGCCATTGCCTTTGGCCATTCAGTGCGGAATATTGCTGATTAGAATTCCAGGAATGTTGTATGTGTGGCTTTCGTTAGCAGTGTAACTGAATTATTATGGTAACTACTCATAATGTAACTACATCCTTGTTATGATGAGAAGCCTGTTCTTAAGTAAGCCGTTTTGATAAATACTTGCACACTGATACTGTCTTTGCTAAGATATTGCTTTTTTTGTGTTCTCCTGAAAAATATGAGGAGATATGTTAGTGTTTGGGGTAGATTTGAAAAACTATATAAGTATAATACAATTAGTAAGTGCTTACCATTAGGTGGATTAGGTGCTAGTATAGCTTGCGAGATGCACTGTGGCGTAAATCCATCTAATTCCGAAACGAGACCTGTGTTCAGTGCAACAGTAATAGATTGATGATAATGTAATTAATAGGCGAGTAAAATGCTAGGTCTATCATGATACGCTCCTTTCATCACACTTTTTGAATCTTTTCTTTTACGAAGCTTAACCTTTATTTGTGCAATATGTTTCTGCCCTATGCGAAAAGTTAATAGGTTGCGGCTCCGATTGAGGGTTTAAAACGCGTCCCATAAACAGGATGGCGGGCTGCGAATGGCTCGCTGACTTGATTATCCCGACTTGTCCCTCGGGATACTCACCAATCCGGTCTGGTGGAAGGGAAGGAATACGATTGAGAGGACGTGGTATTTGATTCCTTAATGTTAGTATTTCTTCAGACAATATTGAGTTATTTTATTTCAGATTTTGCACCTGCTTCAGCGTTCAAGCAACTAAATTTGCTACGTTTTGATTTGAAGAGGTAATAGTGGTAGTTTTTTTAGGATTTACATCTCTATTTTTAGGAATATTAGTATACATCTGTGACTCTTGTTATTTAAAAAAACTGAGCGGTATTGATCTTAACATAAAATAAGCATCATGTTCCATGTTTTAGGCACAAACGTAGTGCAAAAATGCAAATTATTTATGTCCTAAAAATGAAAGGTAGTTCACTAAAGTTCAGTAAGTTGAAGATAAGTCAAGCAAATCAAGTAATTAAGCAATATGTAACTACTAGTTATAAACGAAACTAGCACACGATTTTTTCTTACATACATTGTACGAGACAACCAAATATAATACTGCAATTATTTATTTGTAATTTTCCTTTCTGATACCAGTTATTTGTGTTATTAATAAAAGAAACTATTATTCTCTTCGTTAAACTTCTCATAGTTTATGAAACCATCCGTATCGAGTTACCATATCCAGCACTTAACAATCTAATCTTTAGTATTTTCGTGTCAAAGTGAGGGTGGCGATCGCCCCCTATCCCATCAGTTTATCTTTCAACCCTTGGAGGGTTCTAAGAAATGAATTAATAATGCAAAGCCATTTAATTTAATGTTTTAAGGTTGCCACGTCGTAATCTAAAGCTTTATTGAAAATTACATTTATTTCGGGAAATATAAGGGAATTAATGTACTAGCAATAGGTCATGCCGGAAATTGCTGGCAGTTGCTGATGACAGGTGATGACGGTTGGTGGCAGTAGCTGCAGAAAGGCTGCGACGACCGCCGACGACTGCTGCCGACTTTCTCCTCCTGTTCACAACGACCAGCGATTGGTCGCATTCAACAGCCTATAAGGCTAACGTGTCCCCGCCGTCGCCGACCGGCACGGACTGTCGCTAACGAATTAGCTTATTGTCGCTCGTGTGCTACGCCCCTAAATGCTCGTAATGGACGTTCTAAATTTAAATAATAAACGCCATTATTTAAATCTCAATTTCATTAATGAAAAACAAAACTTATTTTTTGCCAATTTGCAAACCTACAGTGTCTTTTACAATGTTGAAGTAAGTGAAAGGCGACAAAATATACCACATAGAAAAATATGACTCTTGCGTGACGGTAGGGTAACAACAGCGGATCTCGAGTGATAGGTAAATAAAAGTGCCTTCATTACTTTACAATCTTCATTGAAACAAGTTATAAAGTTTTAGTGAAGACTTGCGGACCGGTATTGTTCCGTCATAACTTGGATGCTCGTTAGTCGATGCTTCAATCAAAGCCAGTTGGACGAAAAACGTCTTTTTAACTTTTGTTCCAAACTTCTGGGTCAAGGTTTACAAAAATGGGAATAGATAAATCTTGTAAACGAAAGTAATGAATTAGTTTGGGGAGAAAGATTCGTTTCTAAATGGTTTGTTGCTAATGATATCTTGTTTAATGGATATTTGGTTAATGTAACATTATTTGGGACTTCGTTATAGTTTTTTTTTTAAAGAAGCAAGTGATTGCTGATGGTACTGGGCGTAATTATGGTCATGATATAATCTCATATAGGACGATGATCATGATGTCGGTAGATACGAGAATCATAGGTGAGATGCGTTTGGGACTAACTTGGAGTCATCACTGGTGTGGTAAGGTAGACATATTTACCCGAGGTGTTCCACCTTAGGCTTCAATGGTAGCAACGCATCTTAGGGAACCTTATCTGGGGTTGATTACAGACATGGGCGGCAGTTGTTACTTACCGTCTGCTGGAAAACATGCTTGTTTACTTCTACGGTACATAAAAACCCTTTTCAAACTTTCTGAGAAGCTGTAATAGATATTGTTATTGTTTAGCGAAAATAACATATGTGTAGTATTCAAATAATAATGAGTTACCTACTAATATAAATGAAAAATTGAAAATGGTATTGTTTTCGGTGTTAACTTTGATTTGAAAACAATTGTTGAACGTTAACTTTTCTTTACCATTCTTCATTGAAGCATTATGTGGATCGTCTAGATCTACCGACTAGATTGTCTATCTATGGGGATCCTTGATGTGTCAATCAAATCAAATCAAATCAAATCAAATCGTTTATTTGCAGAATAATTGTTATTTAATTCTAGCCCTGTAGGA
>DWIJ01000248.1:0-12606 GCA_018248315.1 Chioides albofasciatus
GTGGGGGTACATTGGTACTCATTCTACTAAAATAAAACTGAGGATGTGTAGAGGGACGAATAGGGGGAATAACGTCACTAACCTCCCTTGAACATAGGAATGAGCTGCGAGGTGGGGATTGTATTGGGTGGTGCGGAGTGAGGTATGTTATTTATTATTGAGGAATCAAATTATTAAGCAAGCTTTTAGAAAGGATATAAAGGTAATTTTATTAAAAGTCATATGGAAAAAATAACAAAATCGAATTAAAGCGAAATCAAATAATATACAATATTTTGGAGAAGAATAAGTTTTGCTAATGCGCGAGGAAAACGGTGGGAAAAACGCATATTCGCTTTTTATACCACAAAGAAAAGCTAAAATGAATGTTAGATAATTGTGGAAAGATCTAGGTAAAGTAGGAAAATATCTATTATAAGTGACGTTGAGGTGGGGTAACTCTATAAAGGTGGTGATAGGTAAATTAGTACTCATCCCCCCAGGAGAACGGAATGAGGATGTTAGTGGGGACTAGGGGAGGTCACCACCCACCTCGGGCGGGAAAGGATAGACCACTCCACCCTCTACGTCCCATGGTGGGTGGAGTGGCCACGTTATTTATAGCCGTATTTCATTTGATATTTATTGATTTTCAACTGGGATGGCGTGATTTTATGGGTGTTAGTGATATGCGAGCCTGAAAAAATTTAATGATCCTTTATTGTTTAGTATAAATAATTATACTTTTTGGTTTAACTAAATCTCTGACTGGCAATAATTCGGGGTATGTACGATAACTGTTCGTACTTAATTAAGTTCTCAATACACACATTATTTTCGATATGTTAATTCTTGACTAGGAATTGATTTCTATAGGCCTTAAATGTATAATAGGAATACTGGTTTGCTGTATACAAAAAGAAAATTAAGATTTGTACCGCTTGTGATGTAACACCTCTTAATAGTATCGGAAAAAATATAATTATTATTTTGCCGTGTTATATTAATGTGATCGATAATGCCGTCTATCTTAATTATTATATGTCGATAAACGCAGTATGGGGGAATAGGATAGGGGGATAGCGTTCAGGGTGGGGAAGGGGATGCAATAGCGCAATGCGCATTCGGACATCTCCCTGGAACAGTTTTAGCTCAACATCATCCCATTATTGTCTCCCTGTTAAGCACGGGTGTTCTCAAAATGGAAGGGTTTACACACTAGTCCATCATGCTATCCCAAGTTTCAATGCATAAATTTTACATGAGAATATTATCCTTCTTACAATGTTTTATATGTGATTGCTCGGGCTTTATTTTTTATTAATACGAATATATGTTTTTTTTTAATGTTTCGTATTAAAAAATGGTCGTTAAATATAATAAGTACTTTTCATGATTCATGTGAACGTTTTGATGCCTAAAATTGATACTTGCGACATGAGTTATAGCTATTTATGTCGTTACTATTGATCGATCGATAAGAATACTTCTCGTCACCACGGCAACCTTTTAGAAGGAAACCAGATTGTCTGTGGTCATAGCAACGGTTGGTAGGTGGGGAGTCTCCCCTATCGTTCACCCAGTGGGATGTCTGCGAGGGGTGGCAAGCGGTTAATACGCAATTGCGGTCTGCGCATGCGCGAAACGCTAGGATACCGGTTTTCTCTGGATGAGGGAGCAGCCATTTGCTGTTAGCATCTCTATCTTGTAACACGTAAATGATGCTTGTTGATGTAGTCATAGTGTCTTTGTTCTGGCCTCGAAGCAACATGGCAGTATTTTCAGGTAAGTTTTATCACATTTACTTACATTTAGCATAAGCGTAGGACGAATATATTTTGTGAAATCTGCGATTTTCTATTTTTTGGTTTAGAGGTAGAAAAAAAATAGTAAAAAACTGTGTTTTTTTTACATGAATTAAGCAAAATGCTTAGCCAATGCCTATTGACTGCGATGGGAAATCGGAATCTTATTTTTTAATATATTATGCATTTTCCTTTATCTAAAAATATCTGTGTTTTGTATTTACAACAAATTAAAATGCGTGCGTGAAAACGTGCACCTGCGAAACACATATTTTTTTTTTAATTTTGTTTGTGCCATTGTACGGACTTATCTTTAAAAGCGCAATTTTTTTCTAAACCGTATAAATTTTTAATAACTAAATGATGCCTTATCAGGTAAGTAATTAATTGATTTATGTGCTTTTACTTATTTAATAGTAGTTTTGTTAGACAAAGTAACAAAATATCTCTGAAATGTATGGAGATGAAGAGGTGGGAAAAATTAGAACCAATCTGCGTGGGAGGTGGGAAACAAGGGGGTGGGGTGGCGGGATAATTGGGTATGAGAAAGACGAGACTGTCTGAGCGGAGGCAGATAGATGTGGAAATGACCTCATCCTCCTGGAGGAAAATCAATAAAGGGGGAAATGCATGGGATGGGGGATATGCGTTATATCTTGTTTTATATTATTTATTGATTTTGCACTGGACATCTATAGTGTCTAATTAAATACAATGCGCCTGTCTCTGGGATTAGTTATCATTTAATAATTAGTGGATTGTCGTATTAAATTATATCCTCATCTGGCACGTCGAAATTATTTTTTTTCTGACAAAGTCCTATTAAATCCACCAAAAAATAAATACGGTATTAAAAATAAGAAAAATTTTATACCACAAACGTACCAGTTTTGCCCATTTACTTATAGACAAACGGAGATATTATGATTTTTTTTAAAGATATGATCATGTTAGCTTCATTCTGGGAAACCTAAATTTCAATCCTTATTTTATACTAATAATATTTTGGTTTGTTTACATATACACGAAAAAGTCAATGAAACAAGCTATTAAAAGTCAATTATAACAAGTCGTTATGCAGAGAACTATACTAAATTATCTGAGCGACCCTCACAATCACGCCATCCGACTCCCTGTTGTCGGTGGTCATGTCAACGCCTCTTAAAATACCCTCTCGGTAAGATAAGTGCCGCCAAGAGTCACTAAGAATAAGTTTATAAATCTCCTTTGTATATAACTTAATTTTAATTACTGTCAGTAATATATATTTATGTGTTTGCACTTGTTGTACTAGTTATACCAAAACATCGTAAGTTTAGAAAAATGACATAAAATAATGACGGCAAGGGAAGGGGACGGAGGGCAGGAAGATGAGGTAGTAATATTTGTATTGCGCAATTAATTAGAGATCGATAAGGGTGTTTGAGTACTGGGAGGATGGGACGAGGTGACCTATAAGAGCTACGCGCATGTGCAATCGCTAGGATACCTGATCTGGGAAGGAGACTGAAGGCAGGAGGGTGGGGTAGTAATCATGTATCTATATTGCGCAATTAATTAAAGATCGATAAAGGTGTTTGAGTACTGAGAGGATGGGATGAGGGTGACCTATAAGCGCAACGCGCATGTGCAATCGCTAGGATACCTGGACTGGGAAGGAGGCAGAAGGGAGGAAGGTGGGGTAGTAATTCTATAATTATATTGCGCAATTAATTGAGAGATCGATAAAAGTGTTTGAGCACTTGGAGGATGGGTTAGGGGTGACCTATAAGCGCAATACGCATGTGCAATCGCTAGGATACCTGGTCTGGCCTGGATCTGGGCGCGGTCAGTAGCTGCCTGCACCTCCGATGTGAAGGATTTGTGAACGATGTGCTTTTGTGTTAAAAGTGGCTTTGTATTATTCAATCCACAATGATGGTACACATGTTAGGAAAGTAAGATTTATTAGCAGTTTGCTTTGATTTTGTCTCAAATTATAGAGATGAATGATATGAAATAGAGATGAAGGCATCTGTTAAAATACTCACAGGAGTATTTATTGAATTTGAATGTTTTAGAATAAATGGGGAGGCGAAAGAAAGTTTTAAAACAATTCTAAGTTTATCCTTGTATCTTAAGTACAAAAAGTATATAAACGTTGACGGAAGAATGTAGTGAAGAATGGAGTGAATGTAGTGATGTCTTGAATTTTTGAAGTGCTCGCTTGAAGCTTACAAAGGATTTTATGATTTCTGTGTACAATACGGGATCTGCGAGGTGCGGCCAGGGTTTAACCCGAGCGTTGTGCGTTCTTTGTTCAGAGCAGGGGGCGGTAACGTCATCTATCGCCGACCCGCGGTCACAGAAATGTCATAAAATAATACCTTTCAAATGAGACCGTTGCGCGAACGCATAGGTACTTAAGGCAGTAATAATATTTGTAGTTATGTGTTACCGCAGACGATTTTATAGTAAGAGACATAATAATAAAGATACGTATAGAAACATGGAGGATAATTGGTATATGTTTCAATTTTACAAAGCCTAAAACAATATAACATCGTAAAACTTAATTCAAAATAAATTACTTAAAGCAGAGTATAATAAACCGTTAAGTAGTAATTTAATTAACACTGCACTTACAGTGTAATTCCTTCAAAGAACCCAATTACAATCTTCAAAGTGATTCGAACCACTTTATTTCGTCGACGTCTCAAGAACAGTGAATTAATCTGATACCCAATAGTCTTTAATTACCAAAGTGTTCGGAGATAGGCAGTGCATTAAGTTACCGCTGCATCAAATCTGGGCGCAATTACGAAGCGCGACGTCAGCCAAGATTTGCCAATTAAGGCAAAATGTAGCGATATCTAAGCTACACCAACCATAGAATAGTTCATATAGCAGGTATTTTAATCAATGAGATTATAAGCTACTTGGATTTATGATTTTGTTTTTTAATATTAATATCTAAAATGGGTTTTGTTTATTAAAATTCGGCTTCCGACGCTGGAAGTCCAACAGTGAATGAAATCATCGTGAGGAAACGCTAAAATAATCTCAAAGTGCATGAGCACTTCTTCAAATAGATAAAAACATCTTTTGTGTTTGGGATGTGACATAAAAGTAGGTACATTAAAATGCTAGTTTAAGTTTATTTCTTCTGTTCAATCTTCTTCTACTTAATTATCATTATAACTCGTAAATTCTAAAGTAGTGATATACTTTAGAATTTTTGCTAGCTACTTTTGCCAAATTAAGCTATCTGCATAGAATCTGAGTGTAATTGCGAAACGCGGCGTCAGCTAAGACTTGCCAATTAAGGCGTTCGGCAGCGGAACCGCTCGCCCACTCAGCGCGCAGTCGAGCGGCAACCCTACATACGCTGCCCGTGCACTTTATTTTAAACCAGAAACCATATGAAAGCTTTTGAAACCGTCGACTAAGTAACTATTTAGTAAAAACTGTAACCACGTCTCTTTATTTCAACCACGCTCTTTTTGTTCGTATTAAGTATTTTAAATGATCATCTATCAAAGTCCTACCGCAAGTCACTACATAATTCCTTTATTGACTAAGTACAGTTTTTAGTAAATTATGGATATGATGTTTATTTTACACCTGCCAGCAAAAATACAAATTATCATATTAGCCACATATTTTCTTGAGTAAATCCCTGTATTAATTTAATAGCTGAAATTGATATATCATTACTTATTTTTTAAACGGTAAATATTAATATTAACTCAACTAAATGTAACGATCTGCATAGAATGTAAGTGTAATTGCGAATCGCGGCGTCAGCTAAGACTTGCCAATTAAGGCGATCGGCAGCGGAACCGCTCGCCCACTCAGCGCGCAGTCGAGCGGCAACCCTGCATACGCTGCCCGTGCACTTTATTTTAATTCAGAAACCATATAAAAGCTTTTTAAACCGTCGACCAAGTGGTTACGTTTTTTTGGTTTTTCTATCAAGCGCTTCTATACGTATTATGTGTTTTTACCTCGTTTTGTGTCTACCTAAACGCCACGCTTTAAGCGCTCATCTGAATCATACTTGAAAATGACGTTTGAATTAATTCATTTGTAAACAGTTAAGTACACTCATAGTTAAGTACTTATTGATGAGTAATTGAAAATGAATGGGAACAAAGCTACAATAAAATATTTACATCAAATTAATAACGCATTGTCGATTTATGCTCTCGTTCAAAATTAAAAGATGATTTAATTTCAATACAATGACCGAAACTCATTTCACGCTTAATGAAACAAAAATTCACTCAACACACATTTTAAAAATATTAATACCGCAGTTAAACTGTTAAACATTTTCTCTTCGTTATTTGAAAAGAGCTTAGTAGATTTAACGCATATAATGCGCTAACTGAATATAAGTTTTGTACGCTGTTAGTCTCCACATGTGAATAAAACGGCCGTATTCATTAAAATGTTTATTCAATTTGTCTACATTCAGTAGGCCTGAGTACTTTATGAATATAATTTAGCTGCAGTTTAACAATTTCGTTTTATTCACAACATGGATAATCCGTAGAAATGTTCAAAATTTATTCGTTAAGGTGGTAATTATTTACAAAACGACTTGTAACGAGCTTGTCTCGGTGTTACAGAATAATAAATTTACACTTGAAATCTGGAATATATTTTAAAGGTTCATTTATAAAAACGTACGCTTTGTAAAAGGTCTTCAACGAATACTTGCATATAAGGACTCAGTTTAAAAGATATACAAACCAAACAATACTGAGACTCAGAACTCATAAATAATCACGTTTTCTAAATCTGTAAATCGAAGATGAGATACAGAATCTTTACAGATTTCCAAATATCTGTCTCTCCGAGGATCGAACCTGAAACCTTCTGCATTAATATTAAAATAATCATCAAAATGCCACCATCAACAACAATGGAACTGGCAAACATCACTCACTAACTTATCTTCTTACACCAAACTGGAAGAGAGACAGGAAATTCAATAAAAACAAAGGAATCCAAAGCAAAGGTAAATTAAACAGAAAAAGAAAAAATAAGTAGCTCATTTGAACGTGATTATTCTCCTCCTTTGAGTCTTGAATCGTATCTTCAAGGTGTATTCTTTCCTACTTAGGAAAGCGAACAATATAAATTCTTTATCATAAAGCTTTGTCAGAGGAAGTCGAAACTAGAAATACAACTCTACTACAACAAAGATCAGCTATTTTTATTGAATTACTAGCTTGTTCGCACAGATCCCGTTTATTTATAGTATCTTGGGACAAGTGTACCTTGGAGTGAAAATTTCGTTAATATTATTTAATCATAAATCCATTACGATCCTTCTACAGGGTTTTCTCTCAGAGTTTGAGGGTTTTAGTCGATAAACTATCGCGAGGGCTGATGTGCGTTAGTAGGCTTCGCCGCCTTTGAGAACTTTTTTAAAGAACTCTCAGGCGCGGAGGTGTCCTCCCGATGTTTTCTTCACTGTTAAAGCAAGTGATCATTATTTTTGATATACACATAAGTTGATAATCAGAGGTGTGTGCTTGGGATTCGAATCTCGGACTTATCGATTGAGAAATCGCGTATCAACCACTAGGCTATCACTGCTAAAAATCTTTAATGCGTTCAAATTTAACGTAATACCGCTGCGTAATTGAAAACGTAACGTTTTATCAACGTGGTATATTCGTAGTTACAGTAAATTTGCTTGATCATGGTTATAATCGATTTTATATCAAAAGCAGGGAAAGATGGTAAAAAATTTCGATACCGTCCATACAATACGCAAGAATGCTTGCGTTTTAACCTGAAACTGCCATAGACTTATGAACGAAATGAAAAGCCTAAGTTCCAGTAGAATCAAGAAGTTCCAAAGGCCGTGTGAAGTTCATTAAACGGCACTTAGCCATCGCGGTAGACTATGCTCTAACCGTTTTGATTGTGAAATCCATGCCCATCATCATTAATGTTTTGTTAACGAAGTAGAATCGATGTCATAATTATTCATCCTTCAATGTTACGGTCCATTGATATTAATAAAACTAGATATAATTTTATTTTATTTGCGCTAACACTGTCTTTTTTTAAATATAGTAGTAGCAGACGAGCATGCAGTCCACCTGATAGTAAGTGGCTACTCCCGCCCTATAATCAACCACAGATAAGATTATGTTCCTACCTGAAATCGGCTACAGATGCGCCGCTACACTTGAAGAGTGAGTTGGAATGCCTCGGAAAAGTATGTCTCCTTTACCAAATATTTCAAACCAGAACACATCAGCGCTTAACAGCTATTATTAGGCAGAAATAGGTGTGGCGGTGGTGCTGCAGGAGTCGAACCACAGAGGATCCTACCACCTTCAAAATTCTATAGAAATCACAAAAATGTTTAACTGAGTTATGTTTGGAAAATTTTGGCTTTCTAGTAGGGATGTTGCGAATATCAGCATCAGCATCAGCATCCGCTGATAATCAGCTTATTTTTAAATATCAGCATCAGCATCAGCATTCGCATCAAAAGATGCTGATTTTTGATGCTGATATTCAAGTCATAATTCGTGGTCGTTGAGGGCGTGACCGAGCGTAAGTCACTTGGAGTTTCAGCCAATCACAGATGGTTTATAAACACAAGTTGTCACTTGTTCCCTCATAATTTTTTTTTTGTTTACGTAACGACGTCAATTGTTTTGGTCCGACGTCAATGACTTTCGATCATAGTTCAATCAATTAATAAAAGAATTAAGTATGCAATTCATATAGAGCAGTACCGAACCCTTTAAAAGAGGTAAAAAGTGAAAAAACAATTATATAGTCCGACAAACTTTTCTGTGCGTGTGGCCGTTTTTGGAAACACTCATTTGTTGCCAACTTCATAAGCGACACTTCAATTTTCCCATGTCATAAGATTTTGACATTTAAGTTAATTTAATAACATCATCGTGTTATAAATTAGATTTTGCGTTGCTTGTTATTAACGTAAATTAATTTGAACATTATTGTTTGAGATCCGTAATAATAAATTTAAAATTGACAGAAGTAGTTGTTAAAATTTTCCACTTCTAAGGTAATTTTGACAACTTAGCAATATTATGATTGCCAGTGGCGCCGCTCTCCACGCACAGAAAAGTTTGTCGGACTATAGTAGAATGAAACCTATTGGAAAAGGAAGAGAATATAACAATAAAAAGTCGGTTAAGTGCGAGTCGGACTCGCACACCGAGGGTTCCGAACAAACCTGTCTGATTTTATTACACCTTAAAGGTATTATAGACTTCAGTGTTTCATATGAATTTCAGTTTAATACCTCTACGCGTTCACGGGAAGTATCCTGTAGGTTTTGATTCCCTTGCGAATGTCGAAATTTGCGGAAATTGGCTACAAAAACGGCTGTATCTTTTGATTGCATTGGCTTAGGAGTTTGATGTTTTCACAGCACTAAGGGACCGCAGACCTGAATATTTTGTATAAGTTTCAGCTTAATACGTCTACGCGTTCCTGAGAAAAAGGGTCTTGGCAGAAGGACGGACGGACGACAAAGTGATAAGGGTTCCGTTTTTTTTCGGAACCCTAAAAACGTTTACATACATTGAATAGAGTGATACTATTTTGTCTTTCTGTCTGACGTACGATGTCTGTAGATATAAATGCCCCATATGCGTGTAATATCGTTGAAAACTGAATGATTAGAGGTCGCCCGGGGAAATAAGTTAGGCCATCCATTAACTGATCGATTATTTTAAAAGGTTCAAAAACGATACGGTTCAGACGTGAAAAACGGTTCGGAAGGGTCGTTCTAAGGAAAGGTCCAAATACACAAGGGTTTAATTTCGATAATGCAAATACGAAAGTATTTACCAGAAAATTAGGGATTTTGGATTTTAATTTAAACTCACTTACCAGAAATATTGGATCCAAATTGGTTTAGGTAGATTTAAATGCTATTCGTTACAAATGCCACGCGGAAGCGATATGTGGCGCGGACGAATTGGAGATGTATCGTAATTCATTACAATAGTGCTCCTTTTACACTACGTTTCTGTATGTTTTGTGTCTCTTCTTTTACTTAGTAGTGATTATACTGTTAGAAGCGTATTGGATCACTTTAATCACAAAACATAACTCCATCGTGATTGAGCTCAGAATTTTTAAATTCTGAACGATTGACATAGAATGTCGTTCTTTTGTAGCTTTATTAATTTAAAACAAAATTATAATTTTAACCGAGACCTGTCACATTTTTCTTCCATAGTTTATAGGTGCAAGCTTTGTTTATAAAACTTAAAAATATAATTTTAACCGAGACCTGTCACATTTTTCTTCCATAGTTTTTAGGTGTAAACCTCTTTTTATAAGACTTCATTTTTTATTTGTATCTATGATTTTATCCATCTCAAAATTATATGCTTACAGCTGAAATTTAAAACGGTTGTTTAAAACGAGCAATTTATTGCTTATTTCAAATAATATCGGTAATATCATTGGCTTTAAAGAATCGACGACAATTTTCAAATTCGACTGAGCGTAATAAATTTTCAGTTCAAATGCCCAGACACGGACTGGGCGGGACTCCTGATTTCAACACGTCAACGAAACGAATGTCTGTCCATAGCGATCGTACCAACCCAATTCATTATTCTCTCTCCATTTGTTTGTCCAGCCCGATCATTATTTACATCCTCATTTCAATTAATTGGTGTCCCTTTAAACGTGACACTTTGCCATTTTGTGAAGTGATAACCTACACTTTTGATTAGTTTAGTCAATGCTTTAGTCATTACAATTCGTTCATCTTCTGTGTTTGTTTTATATCTGTTAATCTTTGGCGCATTATTTATGATAGATTCTCAAGATGAGTAAATTATATCTATAAAAGATTTTCCAGTTATGAAACTGTTTTTGTTGTAATTTGATTTCCTGTTTTCTAATGTGTATTAACAGACACAACACAAAAAAAGGATTAGAAGGATTTTTACTACCTACTTAACTTTCCCGTAAAACAATTTTGTTTTAGGTATGTGTTCACAAGAAAACTAAAATATGTAACATGATACGTCATAATACATAATACGTCGATAATGTTTTTTTGAAATTGTATTGCTTAAATTCAGAATGACTAGGTATGGACTACGTAGTAGGTAATGCACTTTATACGTAAGTGCACTTGATTTCAAGTGGCCACTGTGTACAAAATGTACACAATGTACATAATAATACGTAGTAGAAACAGAAACACGCATAGAATGGTACCGGTTACAATAATTTACAGCCAATAGTAGCTAGTAAAGCTTGAGATTAAAGGTTCAAAACTAGAACACTATAAAATTTTCGAATGTATGTGACAGAAATTATCCATCAAGTTTTTACGGTGATGGTAAACGCACCAAAAAATTTGAGAGTTCTCGAAGATGAAGTGTAGTACACACCAAAAATCTGAGAGTTCTCGAAGATGAAGTGTAGTAATCTAAACCTGAAATTCTCATTCAGAAATGAGATTCGTTAGAAATGGTTAGAAGCACATGAGTAATGGGTTTATGACAAAAGCACATCAAATCAAACGGGCGTCCAATCTAATGACCCAGATGTGCTATTATCTGTAAGTACCTCGTCGTACCACCTAGTATTAGCGCCTCTTGAGATGATAATTACCCGTATTTTAGAAGTATTCTGTTCATTTGTGTGTATTTATGCTTTATAGAAAGCTATTATTTTTGCTTTGCTGTGTTTTGGTTTAAAAGGTTTAGTTCATCTTAATCCTCAAGGGTAAATATTACACAAAATTATGGTTAAAAAATTTATTTCTTTGATAAAAGGACCAAAATTCAGCGTATGTTGTTAAATGTATTAAGCCTTGCGTGAAATATTGAACATCAATCTGGTCTATGTAAAGGAACTGAATTCAATTAAGGCGAGTAGGGAATTTAAATCTAAAATTCTATGCATGATACGTTCCCATGGCACCCCTAACAGAGACGCGATCAATATTCGCTAAAACTCACCTGCCTGTAGTTTTAGGGAAAGTAAAACAATGTACGTAGCCCCATTGTTAGAGCACGCCAGTCAGTGTTGGCACAGCGGACAGGCGTTCGTTAGCTGATTGCGATTGGGACAAGTCGATCGATCTGCATAAAATATTGGTTTTTACTTTTTTAGACAGATGCAATGTTGATTTTGTAACGAGGAAATAGATTTGAGCTATGTACTTAAAGGTAGACTGTTTTAGATGCCAGATTGTGGAGCTAGAAATCTTAATATAAAATAAACTCAAGATAGTCAATATTTTGATTAGAATGACTTACCTAATGATTTATGTTTTTTTTTTAAGAATTTAAATCCTTGGAAAATATCTACAACATATTTGGACGTTGTTTGCGGGCTTGGTAATATTATTTTATTAGTTTCCAAATTCTTTTAAATATTTTACACTTATTTGTGCTAAGCCTGAGCCACATTATTATAAAGCGTGCCATAGTTTTATGGAAAGTAAAGCAATGACACATAGCCCCATTGTTAGAGTATGCCAGTCTATCAAAGTGTTGGAACTGCGGACAGGCGTTCGTTAGCTGATTGCGATTGGGACAAGTCGATCGATCTGCATAAAATATTGGCTTTAGACAGATGCGACTTTGATTTTGTAACGTGGAAATAGATTTGAGTTATGTACTTAAGTGTTATTGAGTTAGATACCTTAATCTAAAATCTCTAAACTTTAACCTAAATATCTATAATATATTAGGTCATTGTTAACTGGCTTGGTAACGTTGTTTTATTTGTTTACTTTATCGTGCTACTTATGTGTGTTAAGCCTATCGATATTATAATAAAACATGCCTTAACTTTAAGG